>JAOTRH010141585.1:0-13755 GCA_034768845.1 Heliamphora exappendiculata | reverse complement strand
CAACAGTGCAGACCTAAAAGTCCTAGTTTAAAATGAGATCCGAGTTTTGGCCAAAACATGAAAGTTGTAGATAACATATATATCTATCTACCCACCCAACATCAGAACAGAATATTGAGTTTTGATAGGTCAAAACCCCTTTGAAAGTCTCTGTTGAGTTTCAGCCTCGAGAAACTTTCTCTCACATATTTTTGTGTAGCCAAAAATCCCTATATTTAGTGACCTATTCCAAAATTGGGCTACATGAACATTGTATCTAACATATTAAAGTATTTTTGGCCCAAAAATCAGACCATAAATCCTTGGGATGATACCCCAAAACCGTTTTTAACCCTCTGTCAATAACCGGCTCTGCTAAGTTTTGGCGGCTGACAGAATCTACTTTTTAAAATGGCCGAAAAGTCTAACTTGTTTCAAACAACTACCCTTATCTCTAAATATGAAACTTGTAGGGAACATGTTGAACTAGAACATAATAAAAAATAGGCTCATTTGGACTTAATTTGATGCCCGAAAATTGAGAGAAACAGAAGCATAATTTTGGGTAAAATCTGGATAAAGTGCTGAACCGTTTTTGCTTAGGATGAAATGTTTACCCTTTTGCCTTAGGATTTGGTCTTGGCGTTAAACATGAGAGTTATAGAAAATATTTTTATCTAAATGGTGTTTAAAAATCATAATCCGATTCCAAGTCTAAGTACCTCAAGATGTTGCGGTACTTTGAAATTTAATGATTTGGAAGAGAATAACAAATGGTTAAATAAAATCCTTAAACAAGTGAAGGATTGGGCAAGCGCGTAGTACCCCTTAAAAATCAAGAAAATATTCCTTGGTTAGAATCATTTTAGTTTCACCCTAAAGGGGGAGGATACCATGATTAACGGTCGAATTGTGTTTTGCTTGTTAGGCTCGAAGGTTGTAGAACCTGGGGGTCCTGCTTAGCTTGCCAGGGGGAGGCTCAGTTCATACGCATATTATGCAAGGTGAGAGTGCTTAGCCATTATCTTGAACTTAAGTTATCTAAATGAAGCATGAAAATTCTTTGAAGTGCATGTTTTGATCTATGGCTAGTTTTGATGATTGCATGAACCTGTTGTTTTCAAATGCCATGACGTTTTTAATTTAAGTGTGCTATCTACGCTATTTTGAGCTAGCATGATGTTATTATGAAAGTATGGTCAATGTTGTGTGGTTGTTCCAAAGTGCCAAGTTACGAGGATTTTCGGCCCTTTTATATCGCTTTACGTGGGAGGTTACCCAACTATAAGTTTTTCATTTATCCCTATAGGGGAGGTTTCCTGTTGAGCGGGGCTTTTTGCCTTAAAGGCGTTGCGGGCTAAGTCCCGGAGAGCACATACTCGTGCTTGGTGGAGAGTGGCTCTCATTCCATCACGTTGCTATCCGTGCATTGAGAATTGAGGTTACGGTACCATCGGAACTCCCGGTCGTGAGGTTGACGACTACTTGGGCACTATTGGGGTTTGAGTCTAGATTTGAGAAAGTGGCCATGCATTTTAAATTTGTGGCGGTTGAGTCAGGACATATTTTTGTTTGAAATACTGATAAGATTCTGTATAATCTGTGATGTTTTCATGTTCATGAAAATGCATCAGTTTCTATATTTTCATGGAAAATGTGATGAACAATTTTTAGAAAGAGTTTTTAATTATCCTTACCTAAGTAATTGTCTTTTATGTTCATTATAATGCTAAGTGCGCTCTCCTGTAACCTCTGTGGTTGCGGATACCAGGAACGGCTAAGAGTCGGTCCACCACAGGCGTCGTCGAGTAGTTTTGGTTTTGGTGTTGGAAATAGTTTTGGTCAGTCTTTCTTTTGTTTAGTTTTAGTGTTAGCAAAGCTTCATGTATAAGATTTGAAGGTTTTTTTTACCTTTTCAAAGTAATGCATGCCTTGGGATGGTGAATTCCTAGTGACTCATGTTTACCTCTTTTGATAATAAGATATTTGTGGTTGTTTAAGTTTTTCTCCTTGTCTATCTCTTGGGCTGCCGGTCTGCGGCGGGATCTTATCCCTTTGTGTAGGATTGGTACCTTGCAGGAGCGGGGTGTTATAGTGGTAGACAACATTAGTACATTCGACTGGGGGGAGCCCACTTAGCTACCATCTATGGCTATATAAGTGCTGCTACCCGCACCTTTGGTCGGAGCACTAGTGACTACTGGTGCAACTAGGAGGTATATCTGGTTCTTCTCTTGCTTTCTTTTCTCATTTTCATATCTGCACATTCCTTACATGCTGTACTGATGCTGGTCTTTGATTCTTTATAGCTCTGGGGCTATGAGTTCCTTGGCATGCATTCGCCAGCGAACACTTATGATGACCCCTCTATGATCCCTTGGGCGCTCTGATGGGCGAGGACATATCGGGGTATAAAGCCTGGCAAGAAGGATCTGGATGATGACCACTATTTCCTGGACACTCTCACAGCTGATCGGGTATGCCTTTCTTTCTTTTCTTGTCTTTATTCCCGTCCTTTCATACACACTACTTTCTGACATGCTTCTTTGCTTTCCAGGTTCGTTCGGACCTCTGGGTCGGCATGAAGGAGCTGGCCAGCTATGATTTGATTTGGAGCCAGGAGGTCAGCCAGACTTGAGTCTTTCTAGAGGGGCCATTCTCCACAGAGTGGTACCTTGGCGAGCATGTGGTTCGTTAGTCCTTGGGGTACGATCACTTTCGTATTTCGAAGGCACATACAGCTAAGATGCATTAGACCGACGCCCTTCATGCAGCTGAGGTTATTCGCGCTATGACGGGTACTAATGCTGCTATGTTGCTTCTGGATAGTGGACACATTCGTGGATGGGAACCTCCATCAGATTAAGATCCCAGAGCCGACAGCATAGGAGCTACACCTTCCTCCTGGCGTGGAGCAAGCACAACTTTCTTCCCTTCTTTCTCTGTTTTACATATTGCTTTTCATACTGCCTATACTGATGTATCACTTTCTTAACAGCTTCCCCGAGAGTGGGGTGAGGAGTGCCTCTGTCTCATCACTGGTCTGAGGCTGCTAGTACGCCGCTAGGACAGTGTCTTTCGTTCTCAATGTATGCAGCCTCTTGCTGCTCCCTAGGGTGGCCCTGCCATGGTACATGCTTCATTATTCTCTATTTACCTTTTTGCACTTTCCATTATGTTCAATATATATTGCCTTCTGATATGACCCCTTTCTTCTTTCAACGCGACTGGGGTAGAGGCCTGAGGACTCGTGGAGGTGGTGTTGCACCAGCTGCACCTTTTGTGTGGGTTTTTGCTTCTTCGTCTAGAGCTCAAACTCCCGGCACTGCATAGATTGTTGATAGCTCGAAGGAGGAGGAGCAAGAGGAAGAGGAAGAGGAGACCAGGTTGACATCTGGAGAGTCATCCTAGGGAGGTTATGTGGTCCGGAGGAAGAGGACCCGATGAGAGTGATGACCCCACTGCTACTCTGCTACTACTTTCTTTTTCCTTCTTCTCATGTATATGGAGGCCTGCGTGCCTATTCTTTACTTGGGCCTACATGCCCGATGATACATACTTTGATACGCTTGCTTATATACATTGCTTCTGATGAATGGGACCTTTGTACCTTTGGTTTACGTTTTACTTACTATGGATGCTTATGATTTATTTTATTTTTGTATGAAAATTATTTTTGATTACTTAGATTTGGTTATTATGCATGACATACGGTTTGTGAGTTGATATCCTGCCTTCCGAGCCCATTTTCATGTTACTAGTTGCTAACAGGGTTCTAGCGAAGATTTGGGTATGCTAACAAAGAAAGAGGGCTGCTGTCAAATTTTATGCATAAACAACGTTGCGACCATGAGGAATGATCTTGTGGCTGTGATTTTTAAAAGTGGTAACCTGCACAAACATGAGAAAAAGTTTGTGGTATGATGTTTTGGAGTTTGTGGTCTGATGTTTTGGAGTTTGTGGTTGTGACATTGAAAGACAGCCATGATAGTTGGACGTGGCGGTCGTGAGGAAAAGGTAATAGCCGCGGCAAAGCTTTTTGGTGCAAAACTCAATGCAGATTCTGTGGTTCCCTTCATTTTGACTCCATAAAAGGGGGCTCCTGTACTAGACCCCATTGTCTGAAATTTTTTGTATCTTTCTTGTCTTCTCCATGGCTCACTTTTATGACATCTCTCTTTTGGCTGGATGGGTGAGTTCTCCTTGGTTGAGCGTAAGAACTTTCTCAACTTTGGTTAAGATGTACTATTTTCCTTAAGAACAATGGGGATTGATTGACATCTTTTGAGAGGCGCTGCCCAACTCTGAGACCCTAATGTCCACGTATTTTGTTTTGGGTATGAGGAGCTATGCTCGACAGTGGAGGACATTTTCGTCATTCTTGTGATATCATCTCGAGATGAGGTCATAGTTCCTACTCCCTTCTCGAGTCTTAAGGATCAGTTGATGCAGCTTTGTGGCCTCTCCAAACACGAGGCTTTACTTATCACCCACGACATATTCCTTGACGTGGCACGGATCATAGACCGTTTCGGACCTCTGGGTTCTCTTGGTGATTTCTCCTTTCAGCTTCAGTGTCGCTATGCTCTTTGCATCTGTCCACTGGCTCGTTCCCTCTTGGGACCTTCTGATAAGCGAGCTAGTATTTCTCCGGTGGATGTGGCTCATCAGATATATGAGGGCTGGGACTCCATTCCATTAGTCTTTGCAAAGACATTTCTTGGCCTTGACGTGGTCTGCACTGAGGGTGCACCTTATTTTGCAGGTAGTGCTCTTCTGCTGCTAGTGCTCACTCAACTCTCCTTTTTTCTGTATTTCCCTCTATTTTTCTGCTCAACTCTCCTTTTTCTTTATTTCTCTTTATTTTTCCACTCAGCTCTCTTTTTTCTTTATTTATCTTAGGTTTTCTTGATGGAGAAGGTGAACTTACTAGAGAAGCCCGTATTTGAAAGCTATAGTGTGAAGTTGTTTATCCACCGTAAGGTCTAACGCCTTTGCTCCACTGAAGCTACTTGGAGAGATTTTCGGAGTTCTTTGACTGACGAGGACATTTCCTGGCAATACCCACGGTTGAAGATTTCTCTCATGATTACTGCTACTATGGATCGCTCGGGGGTCCTATTGATCGGTTTGAGGCTGGCCACCTTCTATCATCGGTATCGTATCCTCAGTCAGTTTGGGTGTACTCAGACTAGGCTCGATGTTGCCGTGAGCCATCTTTATAGTTCACACCGGGCCCCTTTCTTAGGTCTGTAGCAGCAATCTTGGTCTTCTAAACTAATGATGCCAGTTGGTAGAGAGTTTGATAGCGGGCTTTCTGAAGACTACAAGTCTTAGTCGGGGAAGGAGCTAGAGTGCAGCACAAGACAAGGAGGAGATGCCAAAAGAAGGACTTGACTTGACTTCATTGTGCCCTAATATTTTGTTTGTTTTCTCTTCTTTTTAGGATGAGGACTTGCTAGACTCTCTTGTTTTTGAAATCAAAACTAAATTAGTAAAACTTCTTAATGAAAGTTCCTCTAGTTCGCAGTGTTTTCTGAAACTGTTCTTTAGATTTTTGTTTTTGCAATATAACCATCTTATTAGAAAAACTTAAAGCATGCTGTTACGTTGATCAACTACTCAAACATGGTTACAATGGGAAAATTTCAAACAAAGGTTTGGACTGAACATTTGACAGAAGCTGTCTACGTATCCCGAAGAAGGAAATCAGGCCATAACATAGTTTGAGGTTCTGGTTACACCCGAGTATTGACATCCTCCTTTTGCGAGTTTTCTCTCAGGGATAGGACTTTTTAAGCTGGTCTGAGTTGATCGGTGTAGAGAAGACATTCCTGTCTAGATCCATAAGGATTGCAGTGCCTCCTGACACTAGGGTTTTGATAAAATAAGGTCCAGCCCAATTAGGTTTAAACTTGCCCCTTGGATTGAAGACTGCGGCTCTAATCTCTTTGAGGACTAAGTCCCCTTTCTTCAAGTTTCGTGACTTAACCTTCTTGTTAAACGCCTGAGCTATTCTTCTCTGATACCCTTGGATGTGAAATAGTGCCATGTGTTTTCTTTCATCAAACAAGAGTAATTCTTCAAACCTGTCCCTCTACCACTCTAATTCGGGAACACTTCTCTCAACCATTATTCTCATAGACGGAATCTCCAACTCCATGGGTAAGACCGCTTCCATCCCATAAACCAATGCATACGGTGTTGCTCCGGTAGAAGTCCTGATCGATGTTCGGTACCCCCAAAGTGCAAATGAAAGCTTTTTTGGCCAATCTTTTCTTTCCTCTATCATCTTTTGTAGAATCTTTTTCACGTTTTGGCTTTCACAGCTTCATTGGTTTGCAGTATATACAAAGAAGACTTATGACTGAGAATTCAATACTCCTCCCAAAGATCTATAACTTCTCCTTAGAAATAAGAACCATTGTCATAAATTATCTCATGTCGAACCCTGTATCGACAGATAAGATTCTCCTTGACGAACTTGGCTACTTGAGAGGCTTTTAGGACAGAGTAGGAGGCAGCTTCGACCCACATTGTGAAGTTGTCAATTGCTACAAGAATAAACTAATGTCCATTTGACGCTTTGGGTGTGATCTTTCCTATCATGTCAATTTCCCAAACTGAAAATGGCCAAGGTGTTGTCAAATTGTAAAGCTAAAACAGTGGCACATGCATGAGGTTCGTGTGAACTTGACATTTTCGGCATCTTCAAACAAACTAGTGACAGTATGTTTCTATCATCATCCAAAAGTATCCTTAACGCAGAATCTTCTTGGCTATCATCAATCCATTTATATGAGGCCCGTAAACTCCTCTGTGAACCTCCCTCATTAGTTCATGTCCTACCTCTGTGTCAATACAAAGTTTATTAACTCCCTATTATCTTCTCTTATTCAGCTTTTCCCCACAAATCAAAAACTGTGCAGCAAATCTTTTGATAGCACTTTAATCTTTCTTGTTGGCTCGACTAGCATACTCTCCCTTCTCAATGAAATTTCAAATGTTGTGATACCAGGGTAGTCCATCATTGACTTCTTGGGTAGTGATGACATTACAGATTGCGGGTTTATCTCCTTGTTGAATCTCCAAGGGTCTCATCCTTACTCCTAGCAGTATGTCTATCATCGATGCCAGAGTAGCCAAGGCATCAGTGAACTTGTTCTGAAACCTCGGGACGTCGGTGAACACCACACTTTTAAAGAAGGGGATCATTACTTCGAGCTCTTAGTTATATTAGATCAACCTTTCTTCTTTGACCTTATACTCTCCTTTTGCTTGGGACATAACCTTTCTCGCCCTTAGTTCTAAGGCTGCTTCCAATCCGGCTATACAAGCTTTATACTCCGCTTGATTGTTAGAAACTCAAAACTTAACTTATAAGCCAAAGGGATATGGGAATCTTTGGGGGTGATTAAGAGTATCCCTATCCGGTACACATATTGGTTCGAAGTTTTGTCGAAATACATGGTCCATGAATCCTTTTTGTTTTTCAACATTTGTTCATCGGGAAACTCAAACTCAGGTTCTTTTTCCCCTTCAATGGGATAGTTGGCCAAGAACTCTATGATGGTGGTGGTAGACAACTTCGGCACATTCGACTGGGGGGAGCCCCCTTGGCTACCCGCTATGGCTATATAAGTGCTGCTACCTGCACCTCTGATCGGAGCACTCGTGAGTACCGATGCATCTAGGAGGTATATCTACTTCTTCTCTTGCTTTCTTTTCTCATTTTCATATCTGCACATTCCTTACAAGCTGTACTGATGCTGGACTTTGATTCTTTGCAGCTCTGGGGCAATGAGTTCCTTAGTATGAATTTGCCAGTGAACACCTATTATGACCCCTCTGTGATCCCCTGGGCGCTCCGATGGGCGAGGAGATATCGGGGTACGAAGCCCGGCAGGAAGGATCTGGATGATGACCCCTATTTCCTAGACACTCTAACAGCTGATCGAGTATGCATTTCTTTCTTTTCTTATCTTCGTTCCCATCCTTTCATACACACTACTTTCTGACATGCATCTTTGCTTTGCAGGTTCGTTGGGACCTCTGGGTTGGCATGAAGGAGCGGGCTAGCGACGATTTGATTTGGAGCCAGGAGGTCAGCCAGACTTGAGTCTTGCTTGAGGAGCCATTCTGCACAGGCTGGTACCTTGGCGAGCGTGTGGTTCGTTAGTCCTTGGGGTACGATCACTTTTGTATTTTGAAGGCACATCTGGCTAAGATGCATTAGACCCACACCTTTCATACAGCTGAGGTTATTCGTGCCATGAAGGGTACTAATGCTGCTATGTTGCTTCTGGACAGTGGACACATTCGTGGATGGGAACCTCCATCTGATTAAGATCCCAGAGCCGACAACATAGGAGCTACACCTTCCTCCCGGCGTGGAGCAAGCATAACTTTCTTCCCTTCTTTCTTTGTTTTACATACTGCTTTTCATACTGCCTATACTAATGTATCACTTTCTTGACAGCTTCCCCGAGAGTGGGGTGAGGAGTGCCTCCGTCTCATCACTAGTCTGAAGCTGCTAGTCTGTCGCTGGAATAGTGTCTTCCGTTCTCAGTGTATGCAGCCTCTTGCTGCTCCCTGGGGTGGCCCTGCCATGGTACATGCTTCATTATTCTCTATTTACCTTTCTGCACTTTCCATTTTGTTCAATATATACTTCCTTCTGATATGACCCCTTTCTTCTTTCAGCACGACCAGGGTAGAGGCCTGGGAACTCGTGGAGGTGGTGTTGCACCAGCTGCACCTTTTGTGTGGGTTTCTGCTTCTTCGTTTAGAGCTCAAACTCCCGGCACTGCACAGATTGTTGATAGCTCAGAGAAGGAGGAGGAAGAGGAAGAGGAGAACATGTTGACATCTGGAGAGTCGTCCTAGGGAGGCTACGTGGTTCAGAGGAAGAGGACTTGACGAGAGTGATGGCCCCACTGCTACTTTGCTGCTACTTTCTTTTTCCTTCTTCTCATGTATATGGAGGCCTGCGTGCCTATTCTTTACTTGGGCCTACATGCCCAATGATACATACTTTGATACGCTTGCTTATATACATTGCTTATGATGAATGGGGCCTTCGTGCCTTTGGTTTACGTTTTACTTACTATGGATGCTTATGATTTCATTTATTTTTGTATGAAAATTATGTTTGATTACTTAGACTTGGTTATTATGCATGACATATGATTTGTGAGTTGATATCCTCCCTTGCGAGCCCATTTTCATGTTACAAGTTGCTAACAGGTTCCTAGCAAAGATTTGGGTATGCAAACATAGAAAGAGGGGTGTTGTCAAATTTTATGCATAAAAAACATTGTGACCACGAGGAATGATCTCGCGACTGTGATTTTTAAAAGTGGCAACCTGCACAAACATGAGAAAAAGTTTGCGGTCCGATGTTTTGGAGTTTGGGGTCGTGACATTGAAAGACGGCCGTGATAGTTGGATGTGGCGGTCGTGAGGAAAAGGTAATAGCCACGGCAAAGCTTTTTGGTGTGAAACTCAAGACAGATTCTGTGGTTCCCTCCATTTTTGACTCCATAAAAGGGGGCCCCTGTACTAGACCCCACTGTCTAAAATTTTTTGTATCATTCTTGTCTTCTCCATGGCTCACTCTTTTGACATCTCTCTTTTGGCTGGATGGGTGAGTACCCCTTGGTTGAGCACAAGAACTTCCTCAACTTTGGTCTAGATGCACTATTTTCCTTAAGAACCATGGGGATCGATTAACATCTTTTGAGAGGCACTGCCCAACTGTGAGACCCTGATGTTCACGAATTCTGTTTTGGGAACAAAGAGCTATGCCCGACGGTGGATGACTTTTTTGTCATTCTTGAGATCTCATCGAGAGATGAGGTCATGGTTCCTACTCCCTTCTCGAGTCCCAAGGATCAGTTGATGCAGCTTTGTGGCCTCTCCAAACGCGGTGCTTTACTTATCACCCACGACACATTTCTTGACGTGGCACGGATCATAGACCATTTCGGACCTCAGGGTTCTCTTGGCGATTTCTCCTTTCAGCTTAAGTGTCGCTATGCTCTTTGCATCTGGCCATTGGCCTGTTTCCTCTTAGGACCTTCTAACGGGCGAGCTAGTATTTGTCTAATGGACGTGGCTCATCAGATATACGATGGTCGGGACCCCATTCCATTAGTCTTTGCTAAGACATTTCTTGGCCTTGATGCGGTCCTCATTGAGGGTGCACCTTACTTTGCTGGTAGTACTCTTCTGCTACTGGTGCTTACTCAACTCTTTTTTTTTCTATATTTCTCTCAATTGTTTTTCTCAACTCTCCTTTTTCTTTATTTCTCTTTATTTTTCCACTAAGCTCTCTTTTTTCTTTATTTCTCTTAGGTTTGCTTGATGGAGAAAGTGAACTTACTAGAGAAGCCCGTATTTGACAGCTATAGTGTGAAGTTATTTATCCACTGTCAGGTCTAACGCCTCTGCTCCACTGAATCTACTTGGAGAGATTTTCTGAGTTCTTTGACTGACGAGGACATTTCCTGGCAATACCCCTAGTTGAAGATTTCTCTCATGATTGCTGCTGCTATGGATCGCTCGGGGGTCATATTGATCGGTTTGAGGCTGGCCACCTTTTATCATCTGTATCGTATCCTCAGTCAGTTTGGGTGTATTCAAACTAGGTCCGATGCAGCCATGAGCCATCTTTACAGTTCTCACTGGGCCCCTTTCTTGGGTCAGTAGCAGTAGGCTTGGTCTTCTAAACTAATGATGCAAGTTGGTAGAGAGTTTGATAGCGAGCTTTCTGAAGACTACAAGGCTTGGTTGGGGAAGGAGCTAGAGCGCAGCACAAGACAAGGAGGAGATTCCAAAAGAAGGACTTGACTTGACTTCATTGCGCCCTAATATTTTGTTTGTTTTATCTGCTTTTTAGGATGAGGACTTGCTAGCCTCTCTTGTTTTTGAAATCAAAACTAAATTAGTAAAACTTCTTAATGAAAGTTCCTCTAGTTCGCAGTGTTTTCTGAAACTGTTCTTTAGATTTTTATTTTTGCAATATAACCATCTTATTAGAAAAACTTAATGCACGCTTTCACGTTGATCAACTACTTGAACATGGTTACAATGGGAAAATTTTAAACAAAGGTTTGGATTAAACTTTTGACAGAAGCTGCATACGTATCCCGAAGAAGAAAATCAGGCCATAACATAGTTTGAGGCTCGGGTTACACTCGAGTATTGACATCCTCCTTTTGTGAGTTTTCTCTCAGGGATTGGACTTTTTAAGACGGTCTGAGTTGATCGGTGTTGAGAAGACATTCCTGTCTAGATGCATAAGGATAGCAACGCCTCCTGACATTAGGGTTTTGATAAGAAAAGGTCCAGTGTAATTAAGTTTAAACTGGCCCCTTGGATCGAAGACCGCGGCTCTGATCTCTTTGAGGACTAAGTCACCTTCCTTTAAGTTTCAAGACTTAACCTTCTTGTTAAACACGCGAGCTATTATTCTATGACATCCTTGGGTGTGAAATAGTGCCATGAGTTTTCTTTCATCAAACAAGAGTAATTCTTCAAACCTGTCCCTCTACCACTCTAATTCGGGAACATTACTTTCAACCATTATTCTCATAGACGGAATCTCCAACTCTATGGGTAAGACCGCTTCCATCCAATAAACCAATGCATACGGTGTTGCTCCGATAGAAGTTCTGATCGATGTTTGGTACACCCAAAGTGCAAATGATATCTTTTCTGGCCAATCTTTGCTTCCCTCTATCGTCTTCTGTAGAATCATTTTCACGTTTTGGCTTCCACAACTCCATTGGTTTGCAGTATATATAAAGAAGACTTATAACTGAGAATTCAATACTCCTCCCAAAGATCTATAACTTCTCCTTAGAAGTGAGAACCATTGTTAGAAATTATCTCATGCGAAACCCCGTATCGACAAATAAGATTCTCCTTGAAGAACTTAGCTACTTGAGAGGCTTTTAGGACAGAGTAGGAGGCAGCTTTGACCCACTTTGTGAAGTAGTTAATTGCTACAAGAATAAACTCATGTCCATTTGACGCTTTTGGTGTGATCTTTCCTATCATGTCAATTTCCCAAACTGAAAGTGGCCAAGGTGTTGTCATATTGTAAAGCTAAAATGGTGGCACATTCATGAGGTTCGCGCGAACTTGACATTTTTGGCATCTTCAAACAAACTAGTGACAGTATGTTTCTATCATCATCCAAAAGTATCGTTGTCGTAGAATCTTCTTGGCTAGCATCAATCCATTTATATGAGGCCCGTAAACTCCTCTGCGAACCTCTCTCATTAGTTCGTGTCCCACCTCTGTGTCAATACAAAGTTTATTAACTCCCTATTATCCTCTCTTGTTCAGCTTTTCCCCACAAATCAAAAACTATGCAGCAAGTCTTTTGATAGCTCTTTGATCTTTCTTGTTGGCTCGACTAGCGTACTCTCCCTTCTCAATGAAATTTCAAATGTTGTGATACCAAGGTAGTCCATCATTGACATCTTGGGTAGTGATGATATTACAGATTGCTGATTTATCTCTTTGTTGAATCTCCAAGGGTCTTATCCTTACTCCTAGCGGTATGTTTATCATCGATGCCAGAGTAGCCATGGCATCAGTGAACTTGTTCGAAAACCTCAGGACATCGGTGAACACCACACTTTTAAAGAAGGGGATCATTACTTCGAGCTTTTAGTTATATTGGATCAACCTTTCTTCTTTGACCTTCTACTCTCCTTTTGCTTGGGACATGACCTTTCTCGCCCTTAGTTCTAAGGCTGCTTCCAATCCAGCTAGACAAGCTTCATACTCGGCTTGATTGTTAGTAAACTCAAAACTTAACTTATAAGCCAAAGGGATATGGGAATCATCAGGGGTGATTAAGAGTATCCCTATCCCATACACATATTGGTTCGAAGTTTCATCGAAAAACAAGGTCCATAGATCCTTTCCATTTTTCAACATTTTTTCATCGGGAAACTCAAACTCTAGTTCTTCTTCCCCTTCAATGGGATAGTTGGCCAAGAACTCTACGACGACTCTCCCTTTTATTGACTCTTTTGTAACATACTATAAGTCGAACTCAACTAACATCAACAACTAGCGGGCCAACTTTCCTATTAATGCTGGCTTCTCCAAGAAATACTTGAGCATGTTGGAGGCCAAATTGCCAAGATCATTGTTTTTGCAAATGATTTTTGGTAAAAAAATAACTGGACGGGCAAACGCCGAAATGGGCTCCAGATAAAACTTTTGACGTCGAACGATAAAAAAAATCCGTGCAACCAAAGTTAATTTAAAAGAATACCTTCTTGTCGGTTGATTCTTCAACTACGGTTTGATTCGAAGTTGCAGCTCTGGTCAGATCTTCTACTGCATTCCCTTACATGTTTCTCGAACGTAGTGTGGGCTACGGACTATTAAGAACTCGTACTGACAGAACCCATATATATTTAGTCTTGAAAGACAAGTTATGATCTAAAAATGGTTAGCCTACCCACATATATATAGGGCTACAGCAGGGATATGAGGAGTAATTATGAGTAAGACTTCTAGTGGAACACAGACACCTATTAGCGATTTTTGCAATTATGAAAAACCTATAGCAATTTTTATAATTTTCGTAAAATACTGAATTACAGTTTACACCACTAAAGAACTATAATTTTACCCTAACCCATAATCTCAAGACTATCTAGCATTGAGCTCTTGTTATTAAATGCTTACCATTTCTCCCCACGTTAAGATTCTCGATACCCGCCAATTAAATTTAATTACTGATAATTT
>JAOTRH010141574.1:0-13756 GCA_034768845.1 Heliamphora exappendiculata | reverse complement strand
CACCCCACCTCTCTTTCCCCTTCCTTGTAAAGCCCAATTCCCTCTCTCCCCCCTCCATCTTTTATCCCAAAAATCTCCTTTCTTTCTTTTCATTTTCCCTCCTCAACTTTCTAAGGACAATCCAACCAAATTAAGAAGAATAAAAATCCTCTCAAAGACAATATTATGGGCACTTTAGTGGGACATGTAGCACCTGGATTTGGCTTCTTTCTTATTGGTTTATGGCACCTCATTAACCACATCAAGCTCCATATTCTCACCCCAAACTACTCTTCTTCCCCATGGTTTCCGTTTACAAAACTTCGGTACCTCGAGCTCTTCCTCATCATGGGGGGCTGCTCTCTCTCCATCGCCATGGAGCTCTTCATCGGCCCCGACCGCCACCAACCCTTCGACACCGACGGCACCATCCCTTCCAACCACCTCCACAACTTTGAGCACTCCACCATCTCCCTATCCTTCTTTCTCTACGCCGCCTTCGCCGTCATCCTCGATCGCACCCGCCTGAAAGCCCGCTACGGCCTCACCCAATTGCTCGGTGCCGCCGCCTTCGGCCAGCAGCTCCTCCTTTTCCACCTCCACTCGGCCGACCACGCCGGCATCGAAGGCCAATACCACCACCTCCTCCAAGTCGTCATTGCCGTCTCCCTCATCACCAGCCTCATGGGAATCGGGTACCGAAAAAGCTTCTTGATCAGCTTTGTTAGGTCAATTAGCATTCTGTTCCAAGGGGTTTGGCTCATGGTCATGGGGTTCATGCTTTGGACGCCGGAGTTCATGGCCAAAGGCTGTTTTATGAACTTGGAGGAAGGGCACCGAGTGGTCCGGTGCAGGAGCCATGAAGCGCTCGAGCGGGCCAGATCGCTGGTGAATATTCAGTTCAGCTGGTACTTAATTCTTGTGATCATTTTCTCCATGGGTTTGTACCTTTTCTTGGTCAAGATTTATGGAGAAAGAGTTGAGTACCAGAGCTTATCCAAGAACGAAGAGGAGGAGGAAGAAGAAGATGTTGAGGCTCAGAAGGAAGGAAATCTCCCCCAATCAAAGAGCTTTGTTCACATGGGAAAAGGGTCTTCTGCAATGGACATTGAAAGGTAAGAAGGAGAAGAAAAAAAGAAAAAAAGAAAAAAAGAAAGAAAGAAAGAAAGAAGTGGGGTTGATATATAATAGATGTGAATTGTGATTAGGTTGCTGGGTTCACACTTTTTTTTTTTTAATTTGATTTGTTTAAATTAACCCTAAAAAATAGTGTTAATTATTCAGTATGTTCGGAGTAATAAATTTTTGCCCTTTTCGTGGGACAGTCAATTTAATTAGAATCCTTGGCATTAATAACCTTTTGGACCTAAATGTTGAGGTCCAAAAAGATGCCAAAGATACCGTTTAAATAAAACTCACTGTTTACACGGGAGGATGAATGGTTGCTTATGAAATATTGAATAATTATGTAGTGGGTTAATGAAATTCAGAAAATTAGTGAGTAAGGGAGATAGAAAATTTGGGGGGTGTGATATTTTGTTTGGTCTGCATTGATGGCTTTTAGCTTATAGGGTGGTGTGGTGATTATTGTGTTTGTTTGTAAAGGAAACAAGAGGGTTACTTTTAAATTGTTTTTTTGATACCATCTACTTGTAAATATATGTCATCTTATGTGATTTCATTTTGCACAATCATGCATGATGATTATTCTTTCTTTAATACTACTCCCACACAAACATTTAATTACAGAAATTAAATTTTTATTAAAATTTTTAATACTTATCAATTTTAGTATAAATAGATGTCAAAATTATTTTTGTATAATTTTTGTGGTTAATTATATGCGTAAAGAGCAATTTCTTTATTCTTTTTATTCTTATCATTTTTTAAGATGATATGATACTTTATGCAAGGGAAAGGTAATATTAGACATATATTTATTTATTTATATTGCACAAGATCGATCGGACTCAATTGGATTGTGAAGATATAACCTGAGTATAAGAGGTGTCTGTCCAAACTTTAGACAAATAGTTATTTTTATTTTTAATAATATTTTATAATTTTAGTTTGAATTTTTATACTTTTTCTATTCACAAAGAATCAGAAAAATAAGAAAATTTAACTAAAAAATATAAAATATTTAATTTTAAAAGAAAAAAAATAACTATTTTCAATCAAATAATAATAATTTTTTTGTTTTTAATGAATTTTTCCAACTTTGAAAAAAATATACTTACAAATTCCTCATGACCAAAAATATTAGAAAAATAAAAAATTTATACTAAAATATAAAAAAATCATTTCTTTTTTATAAAAAAAAAAAACTATTTTTCACTAACTACAATACAACAAACACCATCTATGTCGTGTCCGAGTTGACTCAAGATGATTTAAATGGGTAAGCCGTGAGTTAATCAGGCTAAATCGTTTTTGAGTCAATGGATCACAATTTACAATCCAATGGATCACAATTTACAATGGATTGTGGCTCACTACGATAGTAAATTTTTTTTAATACAATAAAAATTCGATGGAGTCATAAAAATAATTTCTATGTAAAAAATAAAAAGCAAAATTGAATATTATTACTACTCCTAACACAAATAAAAGGTAAAGCGAGATTCGTATCTTAAGGCCCCGTTTGGAAACAAAAATTTTGATTTTTTTGTTAAAAACGTAAAAAAATTAATATGGATCATTTGGCAAAAATGAAAAAATAAAAAATAAAAAGCTAAAAAGTTAAAAGCTAAAAAATCAAAAAATCAAATCAAATTATTAATTCTTAAAATATTTTATTCAAACTTTCACCACTTCTTAAATTTAATAATACCTTTCATTTATAATTTATTTATTACCACTATTAATTATATATAATTATTATTTTTAATTATATAGAAGGATACAAATGTTCAATTTGAACAAAAAAATTAAAAAAAACTAATTTTTACCCAAATAATCATTTTAAAAAAATAATTTTAAAAATAATTTATAAAATAACCTATTTTGAATTATATTTAACTTTTTTACTAAAAAAAACCCTAAAAACATTAAAATACTCACTTTTAAACTAGTTTTCAAACAAAACCTAAGATTCGCATATTTTATACGAATCCACTACCATCTTACGATTTGTGTATTTGGAATCCTTATCATTCCGTTGCCATTTTTTCTTTTCTTTGGAGAAGTCACTTTTAGAAACGGTTATAATCATACATCAATCAATACTTGGGAGTCTTGGGAGTTGAATGACGGTTAGTTTAAAAGTTATTTTTTTAAAATTTTTTATATTTTTAGTTAAAAATTTGACGTTGGTTCAATATATATTATTTGGTAATTTTTTTTTAAGCTAATTGTTTTGAAATTAGTTATTTAAAAAAAAATTAAATTTTTTTGCTACTTGTTCAAATTAGATAATTTTGACGTTATATATATTTGATATTAATAATTATACATAATTGATAGTAGTAATAAATAAATTATAAATAATAAATATTATTGTATTTGGAAAATAGTTAAAATTTAAATAGAATATTTTAGGAGTTAGTGTTTTAATTTGACTTTTTGACTTTTTAACATTTTATCTTTTTTTCCAAACGTAATATGTTGGTTTTTTTAAAAAAAAATTTAGTCAAAAAATTTTAAAACTAAAATTACCAAACAGGCCCTTAATATAATAAATGAGCGCTACAAGTATAGACAAAAATTAGGGAAGTAAAGTAACGTGAGTTTTTTCTGTATTATAAAAGGGTATAAATGGCATTTACAACTTCACACCTTCATAACTTTTCACTCTAATTTAACTTCCTACATAACTCTCAAAAAATATTACTTTTAATATTTAAAGAAATTATTTTTCAAAAAATAAATTATAATAAAAATTGCAAATACATCGAAGGTACCCAAAGTTTATATATATATATATCAGAAGAAATTAAGATGGTCTATAACCATATAAAAACCAAAACCGATCTGTTTAAGTTCGAAGAAATTAAGGTAAAGTTTGGGATAGATTCTGATTCTCGGCGGTTGGGTTTTTTTTATTTTCTTATTTTTAAAATTTTGATTAGAACTTTTATTTTTAAAATTTATTTCAATGGTATTTACTGAAAAATTAAAATTAAAATTAAAACATAAAAAGATACACTAAAAACAAAAATAAGTCAAAAAAAAGAACTGACGTATTTACTTCTTTTTGTTTATTTTTGGTTTTAGAAATTTCTCCCTTTTTTAGTTAATTTTTTTAATTTTCCCAATCCATCTTGATAAATAAAATAAGAAAATTGATTTTTTAGTAAAAATAAAAATAAAATAATCAATAAATAATTATCCATATTCGAAATTGGGCCAGATTCGAAAACCAATGGTGTAGTTTTGGCCCGGTCCTGGCCCGACGAGCTCTTGCCTAAGTTCGAACCAGATTGGGCCGGACTTTCTGAGGAAGGGTCGGCCCAAGCCCAATGGGCATAAGATTCGAGTTTAGTACTGGGGCTCGGGCCACGGGCCGAACTTTTTTCGGATTTTTTATTTTTTTTACTTTTTTTAAGTTGTTGACTTGTTGTATAAAATTATAAATTATTAAATTCATACTTTATAGTTTATTATAAGTTTATTTATTAGTTGATTATTTTATTATAAATTTATAATTTATTACAAATTTATAATTTTATTAGTTTTTTAATTACTTAATTTATAAATTTATAGTCTAATATTAGTTGATTAGTTTATAAGTTTATGATTTATTGTTAGTTATTAGTTTATTATAAGTTTATACTTTATTAGTTATTAGTTTATAAGTTTGTAGTTTTTTATTAGTTTATTATTTGACTCTAAATTTATACTTTATTAGTTTATAAGTTTATAAATTAGTTTACTTGTCATGTATTAATATTAGTTTATAAATTATGTTATGAACAAATATTTATAATAAACTATCATGTTAGATTATAGTTTATAATATTTGTTTATAAATTATTTTAAGTTATGTTACAATAAATACATTAAATTTCTTATAATACATAAATACATAACACATAAATAATTAAATATAATAAGGAATTTGGGCCAAATAGGATTGGGCTAAAGGCTCGGGGCGGGCCTTGGGCCTCAGATTCAAAAGGGTAGGTCCAGACTTGAAAAACTTATCTCCGGACTCGAGCTGGTCCATGCTTTTTTCGGGCCGAGCGTAGCTCGCATAATACCGAGTTTCGGGCCAAATTTACACCCCTATCGAAAATCAATCCGACTTGGCTTAAATTCTAAATACGATAATCACGGTCATCATCAGTTACCCACCAGGTCCTCGTTTGGCAATTTAATTTTAAATTAAATTTTTTACTTAAAATCACTTTAAATCTAAAAAGTCAAAAATTTGTTTGAGATAAATATGAGATTACTTTAAGTTAAAGACTTAAAGTAACTTTAAGTTAAAAAATAAAATAAAAAATTACTTTAAGTTTGAGTATTATATTCAATAATCATGTTTGAGTATTATATAATGGCCTTGTTTAGACAAATATTATTTATTAAATTATTAATTTATTTTTATTTATTTTAATTTAAATATCATAAAATTTAATTTATTATTTTATTTTTGTTTTTTTTAAAATTTTGTTTTATATTTTAATCAAAAAATTTAATAAAAGGGGTTTAAAAGGTATAATAATTTGGCTAAATATTACAAAAAAATTACTAAAAATAAAAAATTTATAAAGTCAAATAAATTAATAAATCAATAAGCCAAATTTACCTATTTAGGGCCAATATATGCTTTAATGTGTGGTACTTTAATTATTTTATGAATTCACCATTTATTTTTAAATTCTATGAGCTTGTTTGGAACAATTGTTTATTTATTTATTTTTATTTAATTTTTTATCATTTACTTAAATTATTAACGCTTTTCGATTGCTCTCGTTGAAACAAGCCAGGGAAAAAAAACTTTTGATTGAAAGTGTAAAAATAGTTTAGAAAAAAATAAAAAAATAAAGCAAAATAAACAATAAGCTAAATCTTATATTGTTTGCTTTCAATTTTAGTGATTTTTTTTCATATTTTAATCATGATTTTTTTTCTATTCATCTCATCCAGACGATTTAAAAAAATAAAAAAACTTCATTTAAAAGATAAATAAAATTTAAAAAATAAAAATTAGCAAAAAATTTTACATTTAGAACAAATAGGGCATATTTTTGAGATATTGGTACCTAAACATGATTTTAAAAGGTAGTCATCGTACTAATATTGGTCAAAGTTTACACTTGGTTGAAATATCAAAGATGTTTGGTATTACAAAAATTAATGATTTATAAATTGTACTTTATAATAGAAGTTATGAGTATTTAGTATAAATTATAAATTATAATTAAAATAAAAATAATAATTATAACTCGTAATAAAAGTTATGAGTACTTAAAAAAATTATAATTTATAACTTAAAATTAGTAATAATAATCTAAAATCTACTCACAATAATTTTGCCAAACATAATTCAAAATTACCTATTGAAATTAGAATCACTTTCTTAAATTAATCTTTAATTTGACCCCACGCAATCCATTTGAATTTCTTATTCTCAGAGAATTGTGAAGCATTTAAGGCTATATTTGTCTCGCAAAATTATGATGGGTTAGATTTGATCAGAAATTATGTGAGACCCACAATTTCTTCCTTTGTCTCTCTTGGTTTTTTTTTCCAACCCACTTGAGCACCGAATTAAACTATTAATCCCTGTGTATTAGAGAATAAGAGTCTTAAATTCTTTAATTTAGTTATATTATCCCCTAAGTTTGTTTGTTTGTTTGTATTTTTTTTTTTTTTATGTATTATCTTCTTATTTTCTTATCTTTATCTCCTTATCTAATGACCAAAATAATTATTTAATTTTTATTTCATGTTTTATTCTATTTTTATAAAACTCTATACAAATAATATCACAGTATATCTAATTCTATTTACTAATTTATGCTGTTAATAAAATGCACGCACGGACTTGCGTATTACTTATTTCTTTTTTTTTTTTTTTTTTCTAATTCAATTGGACACCATAAACATAGCCTAAGAGTAAGGAAAAAAAAACAATAGGGTACCACAATATTAACACTTCTTCATTCTACTGCATAATGAATAAATTTTTAATTAACCAAACCAAATTGATTGAATACAATTGACTAAGGAATTTTTTATGGAATTTTTGTATTTGGCATTACTGAAATTAGTAATTTATAGATTATAACTTGTAGAAGAAGTTATGAGTACTTAGTAAATATTATAGTTTGCAGCTAAAATGGAATAAAAATTAGTTATAATTTGTAGCAAAAATTATGAGTATTTAAAATAAATTATAATTTAAAGTTAAAATTAGTAATATAAAACTAATTAAACTTTGCCAAACACCCATGAGATTTTCATTCATTCCTTCTATTTGATTCTTGACATATGAACACAGCAAAGTCAATTATAATATTTCCATTCCTTAGTTGTATTTGGATGGGAAATAACATAAAATCCGAATACACAAATCTAGTTTATTTATTTTATCATTTTTCTTGTTTTTTTTTTCCTTATTTTCTTATCCCTCCATAAATCTGTAGTCCAAAAACTACCTTTAATATTTGAAAATTTTCAATTGTCGTAGGTTCCTTTTTTTATTTTTTTTCTATTTTCTTCTTTTAAACTAATATTGTGTGAGTTTTCTCTTAGGTGAACCTGATTAAAAATTAAGATGGTCTTTCATTAACTTTAGATGGTTTATAAGTTTCAAACTCTTATTAATAACTGAATTTGTGATATTTATGGTACCATCATGTTATATTTTATTGTCATTTAATTACGGTTAATAAAATTGTTGGACTTTGGGTCATATTTGAACCCAAATCGAGTGTCCATGGATAGTTTGATTTGGTAGTTATAATGAAGGGTTACGCCCATTAAATAGCGATTTTTATTGGGTGGTGACTAATATGTGTGTATAAATAAATTTACGAATTAATTAAGAAAGAGAATGTGTACAAATAAAGAACACTTTCTCTTTTTCTTTTGCTCTCTCTCTCTCATCTTTTACTCAGTAAGTGTGTGCGAAGGTTTTTGTGCTGTGGATTAAGGTGTTGTTTGATTATTGTAACACACCAAAATCGTGAATATTAAAATATATGTAATCCACTTTTTGATCATTCTAAAGAGAACCATAATTAGTATGTTTTCTTGTATTATATATGTATAATAATAATTTTATAAATTTTATCTAATTTTTTATTCCAATATAACTAAATCTAAATTAAAGACCTCATAGTAGATATGATCTTATTTATAACAAAAAATTAAAAATTATTATTAATAGTTTTGTCAAACACCCCCATTTTATCTGGTCTAATTCAGTTTCGAAAGTGAAGATCTGTGGCCATGTATAGAAAGTTTCTTTCATATGTAAAAACAATGAAGTGACAAATTAAGTTAAAAATTCAAGGGGGCGTATGGGCGTTGCATTAATTTATAAAGGGAAAAATAACAAGACCATAAAATTATTTGTATATATTTATTTTTATGAGTTCCAAACAAAAAATGATTATTCTTTTTTAAACATTTATGTTCATTTCTTCTATGCCAAACAAAACAAAACCCCCCAAAAAAATACTTTATTTTATATATCACTGCTGCTCCTCTCTCTCTAGATCTCTTTCTTCCTCTTTTGTTGTCTCATTTCCTCACTTTTCTCACTCTCCATTTCTTTGTTTCTTTTTTGTTCTCTTTGTTTGTGTTTTGAGTTTTATTATTATTTCTCAATTTTTAAAAATAATATATTTCTTTATTTTTTTTTACAAATTTTATATTTAATATGAATTTTATTTAAGAGATTAGGCTGAATAAGCTATGTAAGTATTAATTTTATTATATATAAATTTGTGAAATTCTAGGATTCTCTTAACTCTAAAAGTACAAAAAAAAATACATATATTTATATACAATTGATCGATCATTTTTATATATTTTTTTCATAAGCAACAATAATGCAACATTTTCTCTAATAAAGATACACAACTAGGATGGGACAAAAACATCTTTAGGTCTTGCACGATTGCACAACCCATACTTTCATTTTTTGCCATGAGTTTTGTGAGTCCATTGGAAGTATGCATCGTCTCCACCTCTTTACGGTAAAGAATTTTATTTTTAGAAGTTTCCTTTGGTATGTCATCTCAATTACTTTTGAGCCTTTGGATGACTAAGCATGTGTTTGAGTTAGTTTATTTTTTTAATTTTTTAACTTAAAAATTAAAAAAAAAACCCAACTAGTTTGACTTATTAAGTTTTTATTCACTTTTTTCATATTTTTTCTACATAATTTGACATTTTACTTTTTTACAAAAAAATCAAAAAGCTTAAACGTCACTAAAAAAAACTAATCCAAACACATGCTGAGTTATCTCGGCTCCTCTTTCTAAATGAGATTCACTTCTGATATGAAACATACTTGGACCCTGCCTTAATGAATCATCAAGGAATAAGTGAAATCAAAATAGAGAAAACATGAATAAATAGAATGAAATTAAAGAAGGGAGATAAAGTTGACAGTGGGACTACTATAATTAAGAATAAATTTGGTATTGTAATTTCGTTGGAAAATTTTTGAAATTGAAAGCTACAATTTCAGAGAAGTGTTACAATGGTAAGACATAAAATTGGGGCAAATCATTCAAGTATAATTAGCTTTTAAAAGATTAGGACTAAATCTATTTAAAAAAAATAAAAAAGATAGAGTGGGAGTAATTCTCTTTTAACTACCTCAAATAGGATTAGTCACTAATTAATTTCTTTAACAATGTTAACTAATTTTTTTTTTTAATAATGCCTCCCTCACTGTGTAGAGATTTGTAATTCTCCCTTAGTAAAGGTTTAATTTTCTCTTGTGTGAGAATTTTCTCTCTCGTGCAAAGAGATTTTTATTTTTTAATTTTAAGAGTTATTTTGCATTTGATGTATCTAAATGTTCGAATTTATATCATATTGCAATTTATTTAAGTTTTCAGATCTTTATTGATTAAAAAAAATCTTTAAAATTGTCTAAGGTTCTAAAACTTATCAAATTTGAAATTTTGTGATCTCATTTAATCCAGATCTTAAAAATGTTATGAACAAAACTTTAGGTACCATGGAGCAATTTTTTTGAATTTGAACTTTTTGATTCCTTACGAACTTTGGAGAAAGTAAATAAATTATGAGGTATGACATTGCGTACAAGTTATGACTACTGACTCAAGTTATGGTATTTCTTGTCAAGCACTTAACTCTCTCTCTCTCTCTCTCTCTCTCTCTCTCTTATTAAAGAAAACGATATTTTTGGCATTATATTTTCTAATCTTTTTCATTTTAAATGTATGCAGGGGAGATAGATTTACAAAATTACCCTTTTTTAATAAAAATGTATTGCACTAAAAAATAATTTTATAAATTCACATGTTAAAAAAAGACTTAAGTGCTACTAATTCTTTGGGATTAGTTCATATCAGATTTTGTCTCAGTTTTAATTGAAATTCTCGCAATTAAGCGGTGGAATTGATCTCACAATAATTAGTTAAAGTGCGTGTAAATTGATTCAGATATTTTGAATAATAAAAAAAGACAAAAAAATAAATTAAATTTTAAGGGGGGGGAGATGTTGTGAGAATTGTTTCTTGAAGGTAGAATTACCTTTTTAAATTGAGGAATTCAATAGAAATAGTAAAAACACATATTGTTAAAGTTTTATATTTATTTTTTCTCAAAGCTCTAAAAATAAATACTCAGACTAATTAGGGATATAATGCATAGCAAGACTAATTTTAGGAGCAATCCTACACATTCAAATCACATTTATAAAGCTAGCTCACAAAAAAAAAAAAACAAATAAACAAACAAACTTGCTATGCATGGTCAAATATATATAGAATGAAACAATATAAATTCATGTAATGCAATTATTTTTAAAATTTGAAGGGGGTTGAATTTAATTTGGGCCGGCTCTCTTGAGGCACACGGAGGTCTAAGAGGAAGATCAAAACTCGAGTAATAGTCTTCACAAGTTCGAGTAGTACATGGTCAGTCGGGCTACAAATTTAATATGGACGGAATGATTGAATTAGCATGACATCAGTTGCATGGTTGAGTTTCGAGCATTAATGAGATAGCTTGACGGAGTAAGAAAATATTAAATGCGATTAGATCGAGACCGTACAATAGTTAGTCCATGCCATATGGGCCTGACTCAACTGCTCACAGGATAAGATCTACGATGAAATCAGCCCATCATGTGTTCGAAAGAAAGGTACACTCTTCAACTTCTATAAAAGGCAAATAAAATCCAAAACTTAAGGTATGAAAAAACACTTTCTTAGCCAAAATTTTGTCTATTTTGATTATTTACAATTTATCTTCATACGCCTACCGCTAACTTGATTGGCGGAGTGACTTTCGGTATTCGTCGCTCGTCAGTTCACATGTGTCACCTTGTGCAAGTCACCCAAGCCATTGAAGAACCGATTCGTTTAGGCTGAATCCAACGACGAATATATTTGCCAATTACGGGTCAACATCGTTACAAAATTAAAGCTAGTTTTTAAAATTTCATTTGCCAATTTCTTTCATCATATATTTTCAACTTCGTCCCTTCAATCAATGTTATTTACGTGGCATATCATTTTTTATTCTCATTTGTACCATTTCTTTTAAAGTTGTCAAATTATTCTCCCTTCCTATTATGATGAACTGCTCTCACTCTTATATCTAATTTTTTCATTCGCCCTATACTGATAACATACAAAATTAAGATGTGACACTACGAATCTAATCATGCACACCTAGTTCCATCCCAAATCATAATTTAAAAATTAATTACTAAAAATAGTATAACGCTAACATTTGTAATTAATTGTGCTTGTAATACATTAATATTTAAGATCAAACTCTAAATCAGGATTTAATATTTATTATATCTTATTCTCAAATATTATAAAGTTTTAAACCTGATTTTTTAATATTTACAAAAAAAATCAACTAATATATTTATAATTCTACAAAACTAAAATATAAATTAATTCAAATAATGTATCTACATTGATGAAAAAAATCAATTAAAACTAAATTAATGTTATCTGAACTTTAAATTAATTAACATCTAATTTCACCATCAATCACCACTGTTGCACAATTAATCCCCACTTTCACCATGAATTGCTTCAAACTTGCAATCTCCCTAATCAAGGATTTGAATTGCCATTATTGCTCAACTTTGGTGGGGTTATTCGGAAATTACTCAGAAAAATCCATTGTGTCAACTGAGAAAAGCTTTGCGTACCCAAATGTGAGGGGGTTCTTGGCTTTAGACGGCTCGAGGCTTTGAATCTTGCTATCCTTGCAAAGTAATCAAGTATTGTTTGATATGGATTTTTTTTTTGTATTTTAAAAATTCAAAATTAAAAAAAAAAAAAAATTAGTACTTTTAGGCCGCGTTTGTTATGACGTGTTAGAAGGAATTGGATTGGATTAGAGGATAAAAATGATCCATCAAAATATTTTTGTCACCTTGGTATTGTGAATTTCACGTTTATATTTCGGGACTTAAATTAATAATTCGATAAGTGAGAAATTGTTAATTCCTCATTCATGGGATTAGCAATACCAAGCCCCCTTGGTATTAACAGTACCATGTTTCGAATTCTCTTTTTTCTTTATTTGACGGTCATAAATAACTTCACAACTCTTATTTATTTTTTATTCCACTTTAATTAAATATGAACTAAATTTTTTATTATATACATAATTTTATTCATAATTCATTGGTATATAAAAAACATTGGGACCCTCAATATTACTAATATTTCATATCTAATCTAATCCTATTTAAAATAACAAATAAGCCCTTAATTATGTTCAAATATCTAATAATATATTTTTTCAATAATATAATAGATAGTGAATTATCACTCTCAAAATCATATGGTGAGCTCAGTGTTGATATATCCATAATTGTCTTAACTACACCTAACAGTGTATTGGAATAATTTGGTGGACAAATGAATGGTCACTCTCAAAGCCAGGAAAGTTATTAAATATTTTTGAAATATTATATAGGCAATGTCACATGATATTTTCGTTAAATAAATGATCGCAACCTACATAATATGGATCACTCTTTGTCTTCTAACTATCTAACAAAGATGAGTTATCATGTGCCTACCATAAAATTTGTCGCTATCATATTAAGTGAGAGCGCCACATGAACTCACCACGTAAAATTTTGAAAGCACCAAATAATTACTCTCAAAATCATATCAAGCTGAGCTCAGTGTTTTACCCACATTTAATTGCATGACCCAATTTCCTAAGGATATATATTATATATATATATATATATATATATATAGGGTGTAATTTGGGCTGAACTCGATTCGGTTGTAGCTCAGATAGGCTTAGGCCGGCCCAAAATTTGCGGGTTCTTGTAAAAAATCAATCGAGCCAGGCTGGGAATTTTTTCCAATAGTTAGGACCAAGCCTCAAGGGTATAGAGCTCGGGTTCGGGCTTCGGCCTCGAGCCGAGCCAATCAGGCTTTTTTCGAGTTTTTAGTTTTTTTTTTTAATCTTTAAAATTTTTTTGTTATAACTTGTATAACGTAAGTGTAAATTTTTCTTAGTTATTAGTTGTTATTATATTAATTTATTAATCAAACTTCATAATAAATTAATAAGTTAGTTTATTATTTATAACAATATAAGTTTATTAGTTTTATATTTTTATAAGTTTATA
>JAOTRH010141553.1:0-13757 GCA_034768845.1 Heliamphora exappendiculata | reverse complement strand
GGCACCAAAGTGTTTTCGACGAAATTCTCTCAAACGATCAAGTCAAATTTTTTAATAAAGTAATAAACAAGCAAAGCTATATATATATATATATATATATTTATCGAGAATGTTGTTAGAATGTATATACCTAAATCCATTGTAGTATGTCTATTATACAGCACGTTCGGACACGTGGTTCTCATGTGCAAAAAGTTTATGATTATACTATCTGGTGAATTCCCCCAATCTCAAGTAATAGAGTATTTTTATCACGCGCTACGCTGATCAGAGTTTATTCATTGGTCAGTAATATAGGCTAATTAGGATGAACTTCTACTACAAAAGGTGAGCCTACATATGGAAGAAATCTGTTCGTATTTGAGTCTGACCAATAGCTTAAGGAAGATCTCGCTGCTCTGGCGAATTCCTTGCTCCTCTTTGATTAAGTTCATTTGACTAAAATACCGTTACTATTCATTAATATATATATATAAATAATATACATATTGATGAGAATTATAAAATGAAGTACTATGAAGAACAAAATTTCCATGGGTCCTGCCAACGTGGAGTTGCCGGGATTCGGTATCTTTGGGAGCCCACCATAAGATAAGGAGGGGCATGGGCATGGGATGGGTCATATGAGATCTGACACCACTGTCTGATCCATCAGGTCGGGCAATCCAATAATTTCCAATAAAATTCGATTCATTTAGAGATATAAGTATTAAAAAATACGAAAAAGAATTCTGATACCAGTACTATCTCTTTCTTTTTGAAAAAAAAAATACTTTTTTATTTTTTTTTTACCTTTTAACGTGTAAATTTCAAGGTGAATTAAGCTACTAAAGCTTAGGCTCCGTTTGACGACATAGACAATTTTTTATTTTTTATTTATAATAAGGAAAATATATTTTTGTTTATTTTATAATAAAACAAAATTAAAAAATATTTGACATATAGATATTTAGAAAGTAATGGCCAAATATAGTGATCGGAGAAGTGGCTAAAATAAATAGTCAGAAGCAATAGTTGGAAGTGATGGTAGAAAAATAAAATAAAATAAAATATTATTTATAAAACAAATGAAAACATATTTTTTTTGTTTATAAGAATTTAATAAATTTTAAAAACTGTTTATATTTTTTTAAAAATAATAATTATTAAACATGTTTTTTAGAGTTTACAAAAATTTTAAAAAAAAAATAGTAAATATAAATATTACCAAACGGGACCTTAATAAGTAAGGAAGAAAAAGAAGAAAAAAAATCCCTAGGGAGCTCACATATTGGTGATTTGATTTTTTGCTTAAAGTGGGATAAGTCTTTTCGCGTAAAATTTAGAAAGTCAATTTCTATTTGTTTGGTAATTTAAGTTCTTTGTTTTTTCATGTATTAGTTTTTAGCATTTTATTTATTAGTTTAAAATATTTTTATTTATTTTTAAAATATCTTAACTTTTATTAAGACATTTATTTTTTATAAAAAATATATTTTTAAAACCTATTTATTGGGATTTAATAAACAAGATTTATACTAAATATAAAATTATGTAAGGATAAAAAAAATATAACAACTTATTTTTACTTAAAGATTTTTAGTTTATTGTCTTTTTTTTTTTTTGCCTTAAAGTTACTTTAAATTAAATAAACTTTTAATCTTTTAATTACTTCTAAAATTTATCAAATAAACCTTTCATTTATTTAGATTAAAGCCATTTAAAGCAAGAAAAACTTAAATTAAAAATTATGTCATGAAACCACCATTTGTCTCACTTCAAGAAATAATTCTAATCCACTTTAAAAAAAATTTGCTTGAATGGTGAGGTTGATCCAATGAGTCCAATCCTTGGAGGTTGCACCTTTTGATAAATAATTAATTAATTAAGAGTACAAGGATAAATTTTAAGCATGAAGAGAGGGCAAGTTTAATGGGGATTTATGTGTTCATAAGGTACTTTTTTTTTTTTTGTTGCAAGCATAACAGCTGCTGTGAGGGTTCAATCAATGGAGAATTATTTGGTGTTTTTAGAGTAGTATGTGTCATATTTTTTCGATAAATGAAAATAATTTAATACACGGTGCAATTTTCATTTTTCATCAAGCCAACAAAAAAAATTAATTTTTATTCAAAAATTTTTTTTTGCTCCATCGTTGAGTAAAATGGTTATATATATCACGGATGGATCTAAGGGGACAAATACGAGCAGTTGTCCCCAATATTTCTATTTTCTTAATAATTATAGTAGTAAGTTTTAATATCTCAAAATTATATTGTCTTGCTATTCCACTTTTTTTTCCTGAAAACTTATTATTTGCACCATAAAACTTGTTAAAATTATTTAACCCCAATTAAAATTCTCCATATATTCCTAATATAAATAATGTGACTTAATAATCAAATTATCTAATAATTGATGTGAATTAAAAAATATATATATACACAATAAGGCATCTCACAATTGTAACTAATTAGCTTTGTAACCTAATGGCCTCTCCCTAACTTTCTATCATAAAAGTTGTGGGTTTGAATATCTTGGTGGGGCATTTGAGCCCCATAATGTGTAATGGGGAGTGATTTTGATTTGTTTTTTCTTAAATGATTAGAATAATATAAGTTTTTTTTGTTAAAAAACATATATAATTAATTACAGTGTTTTATTAAATATTTTATGTTTTGATTTCTAATTTTTTAAAATAAAAAATACCAATTACTACTTTGAGTACATTGCCCCATTCCTAACAAACAAAAAATAAAAATTCTATTCCATTTGCTTATCTTACTGCAATAAAGGGTGGGGTCAGGATTTCATGTCTATAATTTTTGAAATGACTATTTTCTTTTTTTAATTTCTCAACTAACCTTTAAAGAAATCATTTGTCCAATCATGATTGCACCAAATACAATAAATCTAGGAAACTCTTATCCCCAATATGTTTACTGAAAATTAAGTTGAAGTCTAGTCATCAATAGACTCATAGGCCCAAAATTTCCAATAGGACATTTGGTGGGTGCACATATTTAGTACTGTTAAAATTAATAGATTATAAATTATAATTTATAATAAAAATTATTAATATTTAATAAATATATTAATTTATAGTTAAAATATAAAATAATAATAATAATATTTTATAATAAAAATTTTAAGTATTTAAAAAAAATATTTTATCACTAAAATTAATAATAAAATACTAAAAAATAATCCAAAAAACTTGGCCTATCACACCCTGGATGCTGTAACTCCTTGAGATTTTAATTTTCAAACTTATCCTACACGCATTGGACATCCCTGTTCCATATTCTCCACCTTTCTTTCCATAATTTTAAAATTTTAGTAACGGCTCGACTACTATGTGTACATTTTTTGCGATGTCTATCGAATGCTTTAATATTTTGTAATTGAATATAAACTTGTATAACTAATTAAAAATTAAAATTTATGTATCTAAAATATTGAAGTTTAAATATATTGATTTGGTGTTTCGAATTTTAGAATTCAAGATCGGTAGAACAACCGAACATAGTGCATTCAATTTTTTGAAATAAGCTCTCGGGCTGATGACTGCTCGAGTGGTCAGGGGTCCACTCGAGCAGCCCGTCGCGAAACAACATATTATTGAAGCGGTTAGGATTTCAGCCGTCGCATAATTTGACTTAATTTTTTGTTTATTTAAAGGGAGTTGAAACACCATAAACTCCAAAGGCACAGAGATAGTGAGATAAAATGTGAGAATACACCAGAGATGATTAGGTTAAGACTAAAGAGTATAGAAAGAGGTTTCGATACACTAGAGTGAGACTTAATTTAGAAATCAAATAGTGTAGAGCTAGTTCATGTAATCCTTATTGATAACAGTGAATTATTCTTTTTTGTTTTCTCGTAGAGGTACACAATCAGTCGAACCACGTATATCATTGTGTTCTTCGTATGTTCTTGTTACTAATTTACTATGGGAGATTAAAACTCTCCTAGTCAAATTCATCTCTTATGTGAAAGACTATTCTAGTACCACGATGTTAGATTTAGATGGGGGAGTAAAAATAGTTCGGGACCCGTTATTGTGCTGGCCAAGTTTGGCCTGAGAAAAGCCGGGCCTGGCCCAAAGATATGTTTTTCGGGCATGAGCCTACCCCTCTGAGCCTGTGGGTTGGCTCGGCCCTTGGCCGCTTTTAAATTCCCACACTTAAAAATATTATAAATATATAATAAATAAATAAATATTATAAATATATAATAAGTCACACTTAAAACTTAGTAAATTATAGGGGAGAATTAAGGTGTTAGGTAGAATTAAAGTGTTAGGTAGTATAAATTATAAAGAATAAATTATAAAAACTAATAAATTAATAAACTTATAATAACAATAAACTAACTTATAAACTTTGAAAAAATCCATTTACCGACTTATTTGCAATAAATTAATATTCTTAAATAGGTTAAACAGAAACTAAGCTTAAACTAATCAACCACACAAGCAGAAAAATAAAACAATCACAAGCACACACGAGACGACAATTTTTACGTGAAAAAATTCAAATCGGGTAAAAATCACGAGACCACATCGGGTCTAGAAAATCAAACACTATTAAATCGTTGGTTACAAAGAAATCTTACAAATCCCGACGCTGCACCCACAACCAATGGTAGTAAACTTATCTTTGCCGAATTCACGTGCACCAACTTCTGTGCTTAACCGCCGTTGGAACCCACCACTAGACTTCAATACTGAAGGACTTCTCCACCAGATTTCAACACTTGAGAATCATCTCAAGCGACTCCACAAATACAAATAGATCGTTGAAAGTTTGATTGGCTTGATGATTGGCTTGACTGCGCGGAATTTTATTAAATCATCAAGTTGTTGTAACAGAGCCTGCCAGTATGTATCATCTTCAAAGCATGTGGAGGTTAGGTTTCCCACAAAATAAAATAATGTGCCGTCTCACCATAAACCCTAGCTACCTATTTATATATATAGAGGTTTTCAAAACCCTAACTGCCTAATTCAACAATAGAGAAGCTGCTAAATCAATAATAGGAAAGCTGCTAAAATCACCTAGCTTCCTATTTATAATAACCCTTCCAAAACCCTCGTTGTTGCTTCAATTAAAATCTTTTGCGTCGAGGACTGCTCGATCGATCTATTAACCGCTCGAGCGGTTAATGCCTGCTTTCGGTCAAATTGATGAAGAAACAAAACAAGCGAGAGGTTTATTAGACCGCTTGATATACCGCTCGAGCGGTATGTCGGGCGGTCTTCCCTGCGAGCTGTTTCTGATATTTTCTCATCTTTTTGCGTGGCCCTGCAATGTTAAAATCATACTTTTAAAAGAATAAATGTTAAAATATCAATGAATAAAATACATAAATTGAATAAATATTTGTCATAAATTTGCCAAACATAAAACGAATATTGCCGATGGCAAAATTCTTAACAAACTTCTAATAAAATAATAACCTAATAACTTATAAACTTAATAATAATATTAATAGGTTATAAATTTATAAAAATATAAAAATATAAAACTAATAAATTTATATTGTTATAAATAATAAATAAACTTATTAATTTATCATGAAATTTGGCTAATAAATTAATATAACAACAACTAATAACTATGAAAAATTTACACTTATGTTATACAAGTTACAATAATAATTTTTTACAAAAAATTAAAAGCCCAAAAAGGCCTGACCAGCCCACCCAAAAGCCCAGTCCGAGTCCCAGGCCCGAACCTGAGCCTTACACTCTTGAGGTCTGGGTCTATCCTTTGAAAAAAAAAGCACGATCCTACCCAATTTTTTTGGTAGGAGGCCACGGGCTTCGGGTCAGGCTAAGCCCACCTGAGCTATGATAGGGCCAGGCCAAGCCCAAATTAAACTATTAGATTTAGATCATTTTACTTACTCGACTCCTTATCTCTTCTTATTATTCTTCTAATTAAACGCAGTTGAGTATAAAAAAAATTACAGTATTAATCAAATTTATAATACTCTAAGTACTAACAAAAATACTCTAGATATTAACAAATTGAGATAATAATAATTCTATACTTTTCTTTAACCCAATATGGCCTAAAAAATTTGCTCTGGTGAATGAGATGCTCCATAGCAAGTGATGAAGACGTTGACATTGCCATGATCACTAAGAAATTTAAAAAATTTCTAAAAAGTGAAAACAAAGAAAAACAAGGTGGAGTGAAAACGACTATACTAGTTTGGAAGATGAAGCAAACATAAATAAATTACATAATCCTAAATCCATACATTATTGGTTCATGTAATTAATTTATGAAATATAAACAATTTGTGAAAAGATGCACAGAGAGATATAGACGGAATCAAAGGGGCGAACAGAAACGATCGTCTTGCCACAATATGTTATCGTAGTATTAGTCCAAATATTATAAGAATATATAAGTTCATTTCACAATTTTTTTTTAAAAAAAACTTAATATTCACAATTTGTTAAAACAATCGGGTAATGCATGTATGCACCTCACACTTGGTAAGATTCGAAGTGAAATATCATGTATAAAAAAGTGTCTATTCACTTTGCCTCGTTTTTATATTTGACATAACTTTAGTTTCAAATAGTTAATAATGAGTTGGTAGAAATTATCAACTACAAGAAATTCGGAATGAGAAGCAGAGTGTAGCAAAGATTATATATGAGTAATTATTAGGGTGTGTGTAGGTCTAGCTTATGTAATCTATTGGTTCTGTTGTAACATATTAATCTATGGTTGGACTGTCATCACTTCACCAATTATTTTCATACAAAGGCTTGGAATTTAACTTCAATGGGTTGATTTGGTGGTCAAAACTTGGGCCTTGGTATTGGTTTTGTGTCTCAAATTTTAAAATTCAAGGTTGGTAGGACAATCAGACATAGTAAATTCAAATTTTCGAAAAAAACTCTCGGTTTCATTGACCGCTCAAGCGAGCAGGAGTCCGCTTGAGTAGACTTGTACATAGGAAGGTCTCGAATTAGTAATCGCTCGAGCGGTCAGGGGTTCGCTCAAGCGGCCCGCCACATAACAGTTTTCGACATTATGATTTGTTTTAAACCTAAGATTACATATATATAAGAGTTTTATATTTCATAAAACTGAGAGGTGTCGTCTATACACTCAGAGAGGCTCATGCTAGATGCTAGGGAGAGTATAGAGATAGAGAGAGAGAGAGAGAGAGAGAGAGAGAGAGAGGCTCAAGTTTGAGACCATAAATAATGTGAGTGAAAGAGTAAAATTTGTATTCTATATTGACATATAGTGGATTGTTTCTTCTTTCCTGTTGAGGTATCGAACAATGTAAATTCTCGTATTCTTGTTCTCTATTTAATCTGTGTTGGTCGTAGTCTACGTTTCTGTTTTCGCTGCGTAAGAAATTTGTGCGCGTTAAATTCCAACAAAATAATCAAGTAATTGAACCTAAATTCGTGCAACTAAAGTCAAAATTATGACAATTCATTACGAGACATAGTTCGAGGAACCTTAGAAGTGAGAGGAGTCTCGCCAAGCACTCGAAAAATTATTGTAAAAAATTAACTTGTATTTACGCGCGTTAATATATAACAAATGTTGCTCCACACACTATTCTCAATATGGAAAATCAAAGCCTTGCCCCACCCTTTGAGTTGCTAAGTTATTACAAGCTCTCTCACTTGGCCATAACCTACTCATTGGCATTTTATACACTCCATGAACATTCTTCGATGTTTGTTGTCTCACTACCATATAGAGGCCGAGATCAAGCTTAATACCATTTGTGGCAATTTGCCCCAAGACATGGTCCAAGTAACTCCTAGAGAAGCCTCGCCTTGTAAACCTAAAAATTACGGTAGAAAATTAACTTGTACTCTCACGAACTTGTCTCCAATCAACAATGTTCCGCCCACTATATTTAATGTGGCAAATCAAAAGCCTGCGCACCACTGGACGATTGCCCGGTCTCTCCCCACTCATATATATACTGCTAGATTATTGCAAAAAATTAAATAACTAAAGTACTAAAATTAAAATAACTATTTGATTTTCAATGGACACAACAGTGAAACCAAAAAAAATGTACAATAAAAAAATTTAAATACTGCAGAGTATAAAGTTTCTCCATTAATAATGGTCCCATCCAAGTTGCATTCCACATTGAAGGCTCTCCTCTTGATCTTGTCCACCAACAGTGTTTTGCCCACTAGGGTATAGGACATCACAAAATGCACAGTTTAGGCCTCTATTTGATATGTTTAAAAATCTTTGATTTTTAAGAAGTTGGCTTTTAAAAATAAAAAAAGAAAAAAAATTAGATTATTTGAGATAATATGTTTAAGATATTTTTATAATTTTTCTTAAATATATAATGTGCTATTATTTTTTATTTTTAAATTATAGTATTAGAGATAATGACACTTTTTTTTGTTTTATTTTAGTTTTTATAATAGAATTGACTTTTAATTAAGAATATTATATCCTAAAATGAGTTAAAGCATATAGAGGAACTTAAGGAGAAACAGGTGAGGTGGTTGCCTCTCTTAAATTTTAAATTTTTTTTATAATTATAGTAATATTAATTTTAAATATTTTAAAATTATATAAATTCGTTCTCTTAAGAATTTTTTGCCATTTAATATCTGTTTCCTATGAGATTTTAAGAACTATTCATCCTCTAAATTAAAATCATGTGTTTGTCCTTGAGTTAAAATATTTAAGATGTGTATATATTTTTTATTTTTCTAAAAAATAAAAGTGAAAAAGTTAGGGAGTTTTTTTAATGATATCAAATAAATTAACTTAAAAGTTGAATTTTTTATTAAAAAAAAACTTTTTAAAGATGTCAAAGAGAAGCTATAGGTTGGGTGGGGCCGTGGAGTAGCTGCGATTTCTCCATTTTTGTGATGGCCAACGATAATGCAAAACTCCCAATTAAGACCCTGTTTGGGCTAAGGCCCGATTGATAACTTCATTTTTTGTTTTTTTTGTGTTTTTAGCTAAAAAAAAAGCTAAATTTAGGTTTAAGTAGATTATTTGATAATTTAGCTTTTAAGCTAATTTTTTTGATATTAATTATTTGGATAAAAGCTAGCTTTTTTATTTTTATTTGAAGTTCATAATTTTACCTTTTTATATATTTGATATTAGCAATTATATGTAGTTGATTGTGGTAGTAAATAAGTTATGAATAAAGAGTATTATTCTATTTTAAAAAATAGTAAGAGTTTCAATAGAATATTTTAAAATTTTATATTTTAATTTGAATTTTTGGCTTTTTAACTTTTTTACTTCTTTGCCAAACGGGCAACTTTGGTTTCATGACATTTTTAGCTAAAAAGCTAAAAAATCAAGGTTGCCAATCGCGGCCTTAATTTTAGAGATTTTACTTATTTTTGTTTTTTCTAATTTTTTATTTTTTGATTAAAATTTTTATTTTTCCGAATCTTCTCGTTGAAATAAATCGAAAAAGTAAAAAAAAATTGACAAAAAAAATTTACTAAAGATAAAAATAAACAACATAAAATTTGACTTATTTTAAGTTATTTTTATTTTTTCTGAATTCTTTTTATATTTTAATAAATAAAATTTATTTTTTCAGCCTGTCTTAATGAGAAGCGTTAAAAAGTATAATAATTTTACTAAACGATGAAAAAAATTCACTAAATATAAAAATACACAAAACAAAACAAACAAACAAATAAGCAATTATCCCAAACAGGACCTAAATTGTTGTCCATAAACGTCATTATCAAATTAATCCCTTCATCAATTTCGCATATGCATTTCTTTGGTTGTTCATAAACTTTTCATGCATCTCAGTAGTTGCAGATGCGTGTCAAATTGTGTTTTCTTACATTCTGGCATACCCTTTCTTTTCTAGCCTACTTTTGCTCGTTCGAAAAAATAGTATCAGAAGTCCAAAAAAGATATTTTTAAGTGGCTTTTTATTTTATATGAAGTTTTTTTTGATCAAATTTATTTATTTTTCTATTTCTCATAGCAAAAAAAATTTAAAAATGTGCTGATCATTCAATTAATATTAAAAACTTCACCAAAAACCAAAAAAAAATGGTATAGAAAAACTAGACTAAATGCATGCTAAAACTAGCAACAATGCATAAATAATTATGAAAAACTTCATTGTAATGCATATCGATACCATGCCATTAATTGAAAGAGGGAAGGACCAAATAAAATGGACCGAGTCAATTAGATTGGCCTGGCCTAATCCCCGATGGCTCGATTTAGAGTAGGGAATCTTACAAGGGATCGAGCCAAGATACACGACACATAAGATCGAACTCAGAGACATTAACTGAGGCGTGTTTAAGCTAAGAGTGTTCAATGGTAGCGTGGCCAAGTTACAGAGCATTAATAAAGAAAGCGTTACTGTGATTAAAAAAAAACATTAATAAGTATCGTATATCCCTATGATTCTACATTAATAACAGCTAATGTGATCTCATCCCAATAACACTCAACTACCTTAGGTGACAGACATCATAGTAAAATTATAGGCGGATAATACATTGCTACCAAAAGGACTATAGTGATTCCCTATAAAAAAGAGACCTGAAGGTACATATCCAATTTAATTACTAAATCTATGTCAAAACCTAGATAACTCAGTATTTTGAGCTACTCGTTTCCTTTGAGCTACTCGTTTCCTTTGTTTGCTATAGTACACTAACTTAGCATCGAAAAGACTTTTCGGCATAAATCCACTAAGTAATCTCACATTTTCCTTCTTTTGCAAGAGTGATACATACTAATACAGTCAAGGAAGCTCACAAAAGTTTCTTCTCGTCCTCAACAGCCCTACGAAATACAAAAATTAAAAAAAAAATACCCAAAAAAACTAGACTAAACGCACCCTAATTGGTTTGGTAACTGGCAACAATGCTTATTGTAATGCTGATGGATACCGCGTCCTTAATCATACTCATTCAACAGCAAATTGTCACGTTAAGTACAATAAAACTCACTCTGTGACTGTAATGAGATGAGTTTTAATTATTAAAGTTCATTAAATGGGAAGTCTCGTATAATCTCATGTTTGGTTAGTAATTTAATAGGGGCGATTATACCATAAGGCCTCGTTTATTTGAGGGTTAACAGGCTGAGATTGAGTATATGGTAATAATTTCATTTAGACTCCTGCTTAGTTTGTCAAATTACGAGGAGAATTCGCGATTATCTCCTAATTCCCTTAACTACCATAAGCCCATGTTTTAAGACTATTACTATCCTACCATCTTGGTGGGTTAGCAGTTTCGAGACTGTTATTATCTATTTTCGTAATTCTATAATAATTTTGTTAAAATTGTGTTAAATCAAATAATTTATTATTTTATTCTTATTTTATTCTATTCTCAACTAAATACCTTTCGAAATAAAAAATTACACTAATAATTCAATTTATAATAGTCTAAGTATTATAACCCGTATACACTAATTATTTAATAAAAATAATTTTTCAACTAAATGAGATATAAAGGATAAATTTGGAACGTATTGGACTATTTACTCACATAAATGAAATGCGCTACTCCTTATTTCTCCATATTCTTCACGCAATCAAACTCAGTTTAGTACAAAATAAATTGTACTATTATTTCCATTTGTAATACTTCGAGTACTAACAATTTAAATGAACTATTAATTTCTTAAATTTATTTCTTTAACCAAACATGATCTAATTATTCACTGGGCCAAACTTTAGTACAAAATAAATTGTACTATTATTCCCATTCGTAATACTTTAAATACTAACAATTTAAATGAACTATTAATTTCTTAAATTTATTTCTTTAACCAAACATGATCTAATTATTCACTAGGCCAACTTTAGCTCTAGAAAATTAATAATGAGTTGGCAGAAATGGTCCACCACAACAAATTGGTCATTACGTCGTCGCCAAGTGCAGCATTTTGAGTTTAAAGTGAATTTAGAGATTTTCATGGCCCATTAAAAAATTATAAAAGATCACTATACCGTTTTGTCCTTTCTCTGGCCATTTGTGGTCTGATTATTGTTTTCCTTTCTCATTAATGGAAGGTTGAATCAAAAAAAAAAAAAACAAATTGGTCATTCTAATCAATTAGGTGTGGCAAAGATTAAATATGAGTAATTATCATGGTGTAGGTATTGCTTCTATAGTCTATTGATTCTGTTGGTACATATTAATCTATGATTGGAATGTCATCACTTCACCAATTATTGCTACACAAAAGGAAGAACTGAGATGGCAAGAGGTTTTTTAGAACCTCTAAAAGGTGTTACAATTAATATTTGGTGTTAAAACCTCTAAAAGGTTTTTGGCCTTAATGTATATATATAAGGCCATTGAAACTCATTTGGATGTCTTCATTTGGTAAATTAATTGGCTTAAATTTATGCTTTCTAACTATAAGCTAAATAAACAAAACTTCATTTTAGTTTAAAAGTGGCTTCATATATGCCACTATTAAGAAAGAAATAGTTGTGATTTATTTAGTTTAAAATTAGCGAGAGGAGTTCTTTATTTTTGGGGCTAATTTGGTAAATCCAAGCAAATTAAGGTGGAGAATTGTTGAAGTGGCTTTGATTTGCAAACTGCCATTCAGCATATGGATGGTGGCTATGCCTGTTCGAACGGTTTTGGGCAGTATAAATTTTTTTCTCAAGCGTCTAGACAAAAGCAAAATTTCTTGCTAGCGCAAAGATTTTAACCCTTGAGCCGTTTTAAGCCCATAATTCATTCTTTAATATTATGGAACATAGTCAACACTCTTGTATATTCGGTTCTTTCTCCCTTTTTTGATAGTAAAATCTCTTGTCGCTCTTGCTCTCGCTCTCGTACATGGATGTAGGTTGTAAAATCGAACTACGTAAATTTTGTGTCTTATGTGATTATTTGTGTTTGTTCTCTTATTCATTGATTTAGCCATAACATTGAAGTTCATTACTTCATGCAATGCTGGTGTCTTATGTGATTACTTGTGTTTGTTCTCTTGTTCATTGATTTAGCCATAACATTAAAGTTCATTATTTCATGCAACGTTGGTAATACGTATCAATGATGATATAATATTAGCAATATTGCATTGAACTCTTACACGAATACCAAAAGCACTAAGGAAACCTATTTTATTGGGGATTTAGAAAATTGAAATTAAGAGTATATGGGATAGTAGTCCCATATAATTTCATGTTTTGTTAGTGATTTACAAGGGGAGATTAAAACTCTCCTAATCAAATTCATCTCTTATGTGAAAAACTATTCTAAGTACCACAAGGTTAGATTTATCATTTAACTTACTCGACTCATTATCCCTTCTTATTATTCTTCTAATTAAACACAGTAAATTACACTATAAATTAAATTCATAATACTCTAAGTACTAACAAAAATACTCTATGTATTAACAAATTGATATGATATTAATTCTATACTTTTAGTTCTTTAACCCAATATGGCCTAAAAAGTTTTCGCTAGTGAATGAGATGCTCCCCTAGCAAGCCATTAGGTATGTAATTTGGGCCCGGCCTGGCCCGGCTTAGGCCCGGCGAGCTCCCACCAAATCTTCAGGCTGAATCGGGCCAGACTTTTTTTCGGGGTTCGGCCCAAGCCCTATGGGTAAAGAGCTCAAGCTCGGGTCTCAGGCCCAGGCTTTTGGGCGGGCTTTGGGTAGGTTTTGACCGGGCTTTTTTTTTTTTGCTTTTTTTGTTTAATTTGTATTTTTATTACTTTTATAGTTATTTAGTTTATAAATTTATAATATAATATTAGTTTACTACTT
>JAOTRH010141542.1:1288-13757 GCA_034768845.1 Heliamphora exappendiculata | reverse complement strand
ATAAAAGGGACACACCCGATTTGCTTTTTCCTAGTATCTACTTGCTCCATGCATCATGCATCCTTCCCGGCGGTCCACATGCTTAAAATAACGTAAAATGCAAAAGTTTCCTTGCCTTTGACGATCTCCATCTTTAGAAAAAAATTTTAAAAAGAAGAAGAAGAAGAAGAAGACTGGTCTTTATTTACTCTGCTATGCACATGTTTAATTGATTTAATATTTTTAATTATTAATTTATAAAATCATACAAATAAATTAATAAAATAGTCTATCAAAACAAACAAACAAAAAAAGGACGAGAGATAACAAGAGCTGCACTTTATTTTTGTATTTTTTAAATTATTTTTAATATTTTTATTTAAAATTTTTATTTTTATTATAATAATAAAAAATATATATAATAACTTAACTAAATAATAAAAATAAAAAAAATAAATACTTATATGAAAGGACGAACTATTTTTCTTTATGACGCCACTCATTACTTTTTTTGTCATAATATAAACTCATACTTTACATAAAAATTACAGGGCATGATATATGATTTGATATGACTCTCTCTTTGGAATAATTCGTTTTTTCTCTTGTCGTCTTTTTCTTTTCCCACTGTTTATATACTAATACTGGTTCATAGTGAGAGAGAGAGAGAGAGAGAGAGATAGAGAGAGAGATGGCAGGAGGTGGGGATGGGGCAGCAGAAACAACTTTAGAATATACACCAACGTGGGTGGTGGCGGTTGTCTGTACAGTGATCGTCGCAATCTCTCTCGCCGTAGAAAGAATCCTCCACTACGCTGGCAAGGCATTATTTCTATTCTTATAAACTCCCTAAGCAATTAATTTCCCTAGCTAGCTAGGTCTTCATTTATTATAGTAATAGTATTATATTTTTGTATCTTTAATTATGTTCCTGCAATTATGTTATGTTTCTGAGATGGTAACGACGACGATGATGTTGGACTTGGATTCATTCCAATTTAATTAATTAATTCCCTATGGATGGATGCTTTTACAGTACTTGAAGAAGAAAAACCAGAAACCTCTTTATGAAGCCTTACTCAAAATCAAAGAAGGTACGGACACCCATCTCCTCTCTTAGATAGATACTCTTTCCTCTCCATACCTCTCCCAAAGTCTCAAGCCTCCCTCCGTTTCTAGGGTTTAAACCAAATACGAACAAATCTTGTTTAAAATGAAAATTATCCAGTCTAGTTTACAAAATAGAAATCGTCCGGTAGAGATGGTAGGAAGAGAAACTCGGATTAATTTGGAGATATTTATTTATCTGTAATTAATTGGTTTACACTTAGAAAGAAGCAATTAAGCTAAAGCAATTAAAGCTAATTAATGAAATGGATGATGGATGTTGGATGTTGGATGTTGATGATGATGATGATGATGATTTCAGAATTGATGCTGTTGGGATTCATATCTCTGCTGCTGACCGTATTCCAAATAAGGATAAACAGAATATGCATCCCCAGCCACTTAGCCGATCAATGGCTCCCTTGCAAAAAACAATCATCCTCCCAATCAGAATCCACTTCCCATTTCCAGACAAGCATCGGCGCCGCCATCGGCCGCCGCCTCCTCGCTGGGGATACTGGTGCTGCTGATTACTGCAACAAGAAGGTAATTATTTTATTTCCACACTTCTTCACAGCCGCAGCTCAGCTCCATCCTGATTCGCTTTGCTTATTTCGCCTTTGACTTTTAAAATAAAATAAAATAAATAAATAGCTTGTCTCGCTAAAAAAAAATTTTAAAATAAAAACCTACTTTTCTTTCTCTTTTCACGCCCATCCATCTAAATTACATCCTAGTAAACAATTTAGAATTATCTTTTTCATATATTACAACTCATAATTCATATACTAATTATTTTAATACAAAAAATTACTAAAAAATTAACAAATTATTCTCACAACCGATTTGCTTTATTAGATCATGACTCTTGCAAATTATTAAGTGTTATCGAAGTACCATGCAAACGATATCATATAATACTTTCAATAAATAAATAATTAAAATCTATATTATATAGATCATTCTTTGTCTTTTAATTTCCTAACATAGATGCATAAGACACTATATTATATTTTTACTATAAAATTTATCAAATTTAGTGAGAGCACTACGTGAAATTCTCACATAATATTATGAGAACCTGAATAATTAGACCTACTATCTAAGCTAATTACTAATTAGTGCAACATTATAGTAATTTAACTAACTCCAAATCTCACTTTTTCACATTTCACAATTTTGGCTATTTAAATTTAGCTGGCCATTGAAATCTAGCTAAATTATTTTGATCAATAAAATATGTCAACTCATCAACTAATCACCAATCATGTGTGGATATATCATTTTGAGTACATTATCTAGCTAAAATGTCTAATAATATTAAAATAGATGCAAAAAAATGACTAGCTAAATAAATATTTTACTTTTTAATTTATTTTAGCTAGTCAAATAATATTTTTTTGGGTATCAAATTCAAGTGTATTATATTATACATAAAAGTTAGAAGGATTTGTTGAATTTATTTGAAGAAAAAAAAAATAGGTTTGCTGACAATTACATTTTCTTTGTTTGATCAGAAGAATTAAAGTCGTCAAACCATCTACATATTTGTATTTTAAATTTTTAATTAGAAACTGAAAAATCGAAAAGAAAATTAAAAACTATAGTTACCAATCAGAACATAGACTCTGTTTTAAAAAAGAGAAAAAAAATAGTAATTTTTTAAATAAACAATATAATTTGTTTTTAAAAAAAAAAAAAAATAACTTTTAAGTAATGCTAAGTAAGGCTTAGATAAACTAGTGTAATATATATCCACTCAAGTTTACCCTCCTCTGCCTTTTGTCAAAATTCAACCACAAACAAAGACTTTAGACTTTTTCATCAGCTGCTCAATGGATCTTGAAATGGCACCTCACACATGCCTTCCAAATGAATAATTGGTCAACGTGACTAATGTTCTATTTAAATTATTAGATAATATAATTTTATATGTTGAAAAAATAATTTAAAAAATAATGAGTCCTACTAAATACACTAATATTTGTAAAATTAGAGCACTATTAAATTTTTAAAAAAAAATAAAAAATAAAAAAATAGACCACTCAGTCAACTACAGGCTACACTGGGAAAACGTGCAGATTAAATTTTTTTTCTTTTTTTATTTTAGTTTTTCTATAAAGAAAGAGACGAAGCAGAAAAACAAAATTAGATTGTTTGAGATAAATATTTTGTAATAACATTTTTTTGTTTTAATTTTTTATTAAAATATTTAAAATATTTATATTTTTTGTTTTTAAGTTTTAGTGTTTGAGATATTAGTATAGTCTTTTTTTGTGAGAAGAGTTAAACTTTTTTATTTGAATGTATTATAACTATTTTATTTTTTTTAAAAGTTAGTATTTGAGATGTATATAGGCTTTTTTTTAAAAAATAGTAAAAAAAAAATTAGTGATTTTTTAAAATTATGCCAAACAGTACAATTTTGTTTTTTTTAAAAAAAAAAAAAACAACTTTTAAGTGATGCAAAATAAGGCTTTAGATAAACTAGTGTTATTTATATCCACTCAAGTTTATCCTCCTCTGCCTTTTGTCAAAATTCAACCACAAACAAAGACTTAAAACTTTTTCATCAGCGGCTCAATGGATCTTGAAATGGCACATCACACATGCCTTCCAAACTGAGGCCCCGTTTGGGAGAACATGGGTTATGATTTATTTAACTTATAAGCCAAAAAATAAATTACGTCGTTTGGATAACTAAATAAGTCAAAAATAAACAAATAAACAAATAAACCAAATAAGCTCATTTGAGTAATCAAATAAGTCAAATTAAATCAAATAAGCGGACTTATAAGCCAAACAAAGTAACTTATAAGCCAATAAGCCAACCATCCAAATAGGGCCTGAATAATTATTCAATACTTTTATAGCAATATTTTATTTAAATTATTAAATAATATATTTTTATATGTTGAATAAAATAATAAGAAAAAATTTATAAGTTTCAATAAACACACCAATACTTATAAAGTTGGAGCACCACTAAATTTTTTATTATTTTAAAAATAATAAAAAAATGGACCACTCAGTCAGCTACAGGCTAGGCTACACTAGGGAAAACGTCTAGATTAAGTTTTTTTTTTTCTTTTTTCATTTTAACAAATGGTACATCAATACCTATATTAGACATCAGCAATCTTACCTAACACATTAACTAGATTTGTTTATGTTGAGGATTCCCATTGTATATAAATCTAAATTTAACAATAATAAGGCCTTGTCCTTTAAAAAAAACAATAATAAGGCTAATTTTCAACAATAAATATCTTTTAACAATAAAATATACGGCTTTATTAGACACAACCCGCTTTATTAGACACAAAAATTGTTTTTTACAAAAAATAACGTAATTATTTTTTGTGGCATTGGTGGTGGTACCGACTGTAGCATTGGTACTGACGACAATAATGGTGGCATGTTGAGAATAGCAACTGTGGTGGTAGCATAGCAACAATGGCCAGTGAGGGCGGCGGTGGTGGAGATGACGGCTACAATCGAATGTATTTAAAATAATAGCTTATCTTGATAAAAAAAATAATTCAAATATCAATCAACTATCAAAAAAAATATTTTTAAAATATAATTTTATACAAATATATTGTTACTATAAAATTATTTACATTGAAACATAGAGTCTATAAGTAGAATAGCAAAAATAAAAAAGTGAAGATTAAATATCGTGACATGCCAAAAAAGTGTACGAAATTTTATCCAATTTTGATTATTAATAATAAGGATAGAGGAATTGATTGATACATAACTCATAAAATCAAAATTAATTAATACACCTGATTAAATGATGCATTTAGCATATTATGCAATCAATAATAAATGCCTAAAAAATAAAAGTTAAATTAGTTCTTTTATTTTATATTTTTTTAATCTCCACATAAGACTACTAGAAGCATTGTTTTGGTCAATATTGGAGAGACATCTGAAATGGTTAATTGGTGCTAAAATGATTAAGTCAAATTTTCTCAGCCAACCGAGTCAAAAGTCATAAATTGGCAACACTAACCACAAAAAATGTCCATTTAATTTTCATTTTACTCACATAATACCAAATGAATATGGGTTTTACTATAGAGGCAGGCAGGCTTTTCTCCAGTCTAGTTAGCCTAGAGTGAGCTTTTCTCCAGTCTAATTGAGCTAATTACACGAGCACTCCTTATGCTATGATTGTGTATTACTTTACCTCTTTGAACTAAAGAAGCGTATGTAAATACTAAAATCTTAATACGGTTCAATTACCATTTAATTAATCATAATTAATAAATTTTCGACGCATAATTGCAAAGCTTGATGATCTTCCACGAGACAGTACTTCGGGAGGAGAAAGAGAGCTTTGAAGAATTATTGAGAATTCTCTTGGCCAAAAGATCCTCTTTTCATTAGCAAGAGCCTCTATTTATAGGCTCATAAAATAGGAGTCAATTTTGGAAACTTTTTTAATTTGAATTTGAGTTGATTTTATTTCTAAATTGAGAAAATAATCTCCTTTTTTCATAGAAATAAAAATAAAAATTTGAATTTGAATTTATCTCCCACCTTTTTTTATGTTCTTTATTGCAGACTCGAAATTTGTGTATTACAGCGTACAAAACAATTCATTAACTTTTCATTGGTATCACTTTAACTCATTTCGTTAGCATCCCGTCAAATAAACGTACAAATAGACTCTATGAACTAAATAGACGTATCAAATAAACCCACTTAACTATTCGATGGTATCACTCCAACCATTTCCATTTGAATGACTGCAACATTGGTTTTCTATTTTTCGTTAACTTCGAAGACGGAATGTTAACAGAAAGAAGTAAAGTGATACTAATGAATAATTAAGGGGTCGTTTTATATGCTTTTTTATTTTAATGGGGTAAAATGATGCACAGTTATAATATAAGAGGTGTTCGTATAATTTTTTCTAAATTATTTATGTAAAAAAATCAAGCTAATGCGTCTAAACAAATTATATTTTTGTTTTAAATACAATGACATACGCAAATGTCCTCAGCCAAAAGAGTAAAAGAGGGGTTGGTTTGCAAATAAAGAGAGACAAAATAATCATTCAACACTTAATCTCATTCTCCTGTAATCTTGGGACTAAGCAACCCACGAGATGGTTGGGATGCAATTAATCCCACATTTAAAGGCTTCAAGTAATTAAGTGCCTTTAAATACAATTCAATCACACCGTATTCAATCCCACCATTAATCCTAATACAATTCAATCCCACTATTTATACAATCCATTCAAACATAATTTAAAAATCAAACTAAGGCCAATTCAATTCAACCCTAATAATACCTCAACCAAGCATGCCCGTATAGAATAATTGCTCCTTGTAAGAGTTATATTGTACCACATGCTTGCAGTTTCAGTTACATTTTGAATTGCTATCACCATTGTTTTAATATTGAGCAATGTCAGGTTTAATTTCGAGGTAAAATTTTAGGTTTAATTTCTTTATACATAAACTTCTCCTTTAGTATTTTCTCATATTTGCTTACAATTCATTTGTTATGTTATTTTTATCAGGGACAGGTCCCATTGTTATCTCCCACAGCATTGCACCATCTTCACATCTTTATCTTTGTGCTAGCGATTGTGCATGTCACTTTTTGTGTTCTAACAATTGTCTTTGGAGGAGCCAAGGTAATTGCTTACCCACAAGAATGTCTTTCCTTTTTTTCTTTTTCTTCTTAATACATCAGTAAGACTTTATACATTCTTATGCTCAATTTCTCTCTCTTTCTTTCCTTATTTTTTGTAATTCTATCTGTAGATACGTCAATGGAAGAATTGGGAAGATTCTATATTGAAAAAGGAATACAATCCGGAAGAAGGTAATCTAGGTTTTTTCTGGCCTATTACATATTTAATCTTTCTAAAACGATAAGTTCTCACGCATATATATCCGGAGTAATTATTAAGTATTTCCGGAGTACACAATTCCACATTATACTTTCACCTAATATTGTGGTAAGAAAATGATGACTTATTTTATTGGATAATTAAAAGACAAGAGGTGGCCAGATAGTGTGAATTATAATCATTTATTTGTTGAGAGTACCACGCGGCATAGCGTATATTGTACTCCGGAAATACCTAATAATTTGTCTTATATCTGGATTTGCAGAAATGACAGTCATTGGTTTTTAACTCAATGCTTGCTTGTTGTGTGTGCAGTGCTAAAAAACAAGTTTACCCATGTCCAAGATCATGATTTTATCAGGGGTCATTTTCTTGGCATTGGTAAAAATTCAGCTTTGCTAGGTTGGTTGGTAAGTCAGAACACATTCCATCCTCATGAAGCCATCCTTCTTCTTTTTGATTTTGGTTCTTCAGCTAATATAAAAAAATATTGCCCCCTACGTGTTTGCTTCAATACCAAGCCCGAGTTGACAATAAATATTGCCATCTAATTGATTGGTTAATATTGAGACACGTAACTCTGATTTTATGATGGGTCATGTAGGAGGACCTCTCACCTTTTTTCATCAAATAAAGTTGCAAATAAGTTGCTCTGGCAGACAATAGTCCTGATATTTTGGGCAATTAAAATGATTGCTATAACAGTTATAGTGGTAAGATGGAAAAGGAAGGAATAGCTATTCCCTATCATCAATGATCAGGGAGAAAAAAATCATCCCACATAGAACATGTGTCCCAATTCTTATTTTAGTAATACTTAGAAACTAATAGATTCTACTTCGTAGTAATACTATACAAACTAACAACCCTACTACGCATTCTTACTCACTTGTGTTGCCCTATCATTTTATTCTAAATTTCTAATGGGTCTCATTTCCAATACCAAGATACACAGTTAACAAAAAGGTCCGTAATATAAATGATCTACGTTTAAGTGATTTTTGTTCTCTTTCCCTCTTTGATTTTTCAGCATTCATTTTTCAAACAATTTTATGGATCTGTGACCAAATCAGATTATACCACTCTTCGACTAGGCTTCATTATGGTAAGTTACTTGATCTGAAGCTTTATGGTTTTCATTTCGAAAGTTGTTCTATGTCCCTCCTGTCATTTTAGTTGTTTTCTTATTTTTTACTACCTATTATGTAGACACATTGCAGAGGAAACCCGAAGTTTAATTTTCACAAGTACATGATACGTGCTCTTGAAGCTGACTTTAAGAAAGTTGTTGGAATAAGGTAGGTACAATTTAGGATGACATGTCATTACAGATATTATTGCTTGTATTGCTTATTTCGCCATATTGTAAGATTCTTCCCTTTATAAGCTTTGGCAACTCTCAACCATGACTTAGGTGGTGTGTCTCATTGAGCACGTCACATCATTTCTGCCAATACTCGGAGCTTATAATCTGTTTTTCTATTCATCTTGATTTATGAATCACACTAATTCTATTTTTATAAAAAAAAAATTCCTTGCTTGCAGTTGGTATCTCTGGTTGTTTGTTGCTGTTTTCTTGTTGTTGAACGTTCACGGTAAGCTATTTTTCTAGTTTTATAGAGGACTATACTGTTGTTTCTTTTAGCATTTTCTTGTTTCACATCCCATTGTTTGGACAACTTCAAACCACATGTTGCTCAAATAAATTCACGTCATGTTTTTTGCATAAAAGAGTTATGTCTCCTTTGTAACATAATTTTCTGGTAGAAACCAGTAAACATACAGTGCACCATTTTTTTTTTTTTTTGGATTATGCTTTGTTGGACTAATACATTGTATTGCACAGTTTCTAAAATATATCCAGTCATTGGTCTAAGATATGAAGGATAATATTGTCATGAAAAGCCATCTGGTCTTAGTAGTTTCAACACCATAGATTTACACAACTCACATTATAATGGTATCTATGACTTTTTGCAACAAAAGTGACAATGTTCATAGAAGTTTCAAGAATTTGCACAACTTGCTATATCAGATCAGGGTCATCACTGATCCCCCCACCCCCCTCCTCCCAAAAAATGGGAATTTCAGTCAAAAGTCCAAAAAAATAAGTTTTAATGCGCAAGGTTCATAAACAAAAATTTTAACGCATAAGGTCCAACTGCGTGATTTCTTTCAAAAATACCTATTAAATAGATAAATTTATCTGTTTTGCATAACAAACAGATAAATTTATCCGTTTGATATTCATCTATTTAATATTCAAATAGATAAATTTATCTGTTTACATATCAACACAGATTATGCAAATGAATAAATTTATTTATATTGTTTATACGTGCTTTCAATAAGACAGATAAATTTATCTGTAATCTTTACACGTTCTTTCAATGAAAAATAAATAAATTTATCTATGTTCTTTGTACATATTTTGAAAATGTACAGATACATTTTTCTGTATTTTTTATACGTGCTTACAATAAGACGGATAAATTTATCTATTTGCCTATCAAACAGATAATGTAAACAGATAAATTTATCTATTTGTGTTAATAATAAATTTGTTTATATATATATATATATATATATATATGAATTGCCGATTAAGGAGAATTCTTATGATTTTGATGACGATCAAAAGTTTCTTCTCCACAAGTTCAATCACAAGATCATCGGTATATTTTTGTCCCAAAAAAATTTACACGCATCAATAGAGGACCTATCGCAGAAAAAGTTTTGCGAAAATAGACCTTGCTCGTTAAAATATATTATGCTGGATGAAAACCAATAAACGATCTACAAAATTGAACTGTTTACCAATTTTCCAGAAAACAAAAAAGAGTTATCTGGCCATCAACTTGTTTTTTTTTTCTAGAGTTTTCTAGAGGATTTTTTTTATCTTTTCATTTTCTTGTTCAGGTTGGCATGCATACTTTTGGTTAGCATTCATTCCCTTCATTGTAAGTAGCACCACCCTATTTCATTATACTACTGCTTCATATGCATAAGCCTTTATGGAATTTAGTTTATTACAATTTGCAAATCAGTTCATCTTTTGTGTTCAAATACGATGCAATGTCATGGTAAACACTTATTTGTTATCATGCGTTTATGAGATACTTCCCTAAGCACTAATTCTCTGAGGAAAAACATCAGATTTGTAAAATGCATCAACTCATTTTTCAAAAGAATGAGGTAAATAAAAATAATGAAAGCCATTACAAATTTTTATTATGTCAAAAAGGTTGTATCAAATGCACAAGCCATTCGCTTACAACTAAGAAAAATAGTAAGTAAACAGTCTCACCATTCATTTATATTTATTAACTCATTAAGGAGTGTTATTACTAACTTATCCCTATTGTAGTGTTGCTTTCTAACACATACAGTTTGTTAATTCACAAAACTTCAGTAACTTGAGTAACTGTAATCCATCACAATCTTTCAAGCACTCAATAGTCCCCTCAAATTGATACTTCTACTAATCCAGCATCATATTCTATTTTGCAAGAAGTAAACACATTGCATTTTTTAGTCTCGTTCTAATGTAATGCCACCATCTTTCACACATTGCTTACTTTTAGCTAGGAAGTAACATAATTGATGGGAAGAAAAGCGAAGGATAAAATACCTATTCCTGAAATATTGTAGGCACATCACTAAAAGGAACTTCAAGACAATTAGAGGTGGTGCAGAAGTAAACTAATAACTCCTTACTCTTCATGCCCTATAATAAACCTGTAGTGTTCCTTGTGGTGGCTCAAAATCATTATAAGCAAACTAATATTGATGTGCCCAGGGACTAGCAGACAAGATGTACTGAAATTGTAGGTTCCATGAACTTACACAATTATGTATTTTGAGCTTAATAATCACCCATATACAGACACTTAAATGCAATGAGGGGTAATTTATTCAGACCTTGAGTAAGCACCTGAGGAAAAGGGCATGACTAAATATAGAAGGCAGTTTGATCAATAGAACTTATGAAAAGCAAGACAAAATAGCAAGTTTGGACATTAAGAAAAACAATGTTGTACTGCATATAAGATAACATGAACGTGTAAAATGCTTCAAAAAAATAAGAAAGTGTTTTGTTTTATGCATAGGTGCTTGATTTTTCTGTGGTTCGGCCTCCTTTGGCAAACAATATGTATTGTTAGAATCACAATACAATGCCAACTATTAAATCTTACAAAAAAATGTTCTTCACTATTATTTATTGAAAATGACCAACTCATTATAGAAAATCATTTAAATTGGCATAAATTAAGGAAATTTGGGCATACTTAATTTTAGACTTTTTAGTGCAGATCAACCCAAATCTGAATATGCCTCAATCCATTAAAAGTGAACCAATGATTATTTATCTCAAGAGGAAATGGTAGGAAAACAAAAGGAGAAAAAAATGAAGAAAGCATGAATTACATCAACTGGGGTTCCATTCTTAATCGAGAAGCATTGATGCCTTGTTTTGTATATCAACGGAATAGGGACGGGAGAAGAGGATAAATAAATGTAGGAAAGTATAGCCTAGCATGGGAGTGAACTCCATTTATGTCATTACCAAAGTAAATAAAACAAGAAATTTGCACCAATTACATTACACCTTTGTTACATGAACTTGAGTACTGGTGTAGGACGCGGATGCGTACTTATGGGTTGGACCTCATCAAATATCTAATTAAAGGGCACACAACTTAGAAAGAAAAAAAAAACACTTTACTAATTTTATAGCAAGTACATAAGAAAATATATCTAAAGTTACAGTAATAAACACAATAACATAACAAGTATCCAATAGAAAGTATTGGGTACATATCCTACATCTTTTTCAGGTGACGAGTGTTTTACTTAATTTAATTTGAAGAATCCATGGTAGGTTAAGTCGCATGATAGAACGGGTTTAGGAACCAATCTCGAAACAGGTAACTAGATAAAGAGAAAATTGAGTTGGCCCATTTTGGCTTTTAATATTCATAGCGAACTCTGTGTTTGTTGTATATCCTTCTGATGGCAATGAGAACCACATAGTTATGTCCTTGAGTTCATTCTTTGGAGTTGTTCATCCGAAATAATACACAAACATACTGTGAATATGGAAGTCGCCTCTTACTATGATCCTACAGTTCATTAGGTGAACATTTAGTACTAGTCAACCTTAAATGGAACAAGATTTGTAGTACAATTTTTTTATATATCAATGCCAATTTTAAAGACAAACTAGACACATGGGACTGTTTGATTGTTCGGAGATAAATTAACGGATATAAAATACCATCGAATATTGAGCTGTATATAAAATTCAATTGATATAAGTCTGGATGTATATTACTAGGGTATAAACATAAATCATATTTGTTTTTATAAGTTAATATTGATATGGAGATAAATATTCATTCACGGTATTGAACAATATTCATTCTACTACAATGAGTGTATATATATATATATATATATAGACTCAGAGAGAGAGAGAGAGAGAGAGAGAGGGGGGGGGGCTCT
>JAOTRH010141531.1:0-13758 GCA_034768845.1 Heliamphora exappendiculata | reverse complement strand
ACCGGGGGCAAACTATGTAAACTGAAAAAGGAATTTGGACATTGTCTTAACTGTTGAGGGCTATAAATTTGTATTGTCTGAAATTTATCCACTAGTACTTAATGAGGGGACGACCAAATAGAAAACTCAAGCTTATCAAAAGTGGCAGAAAACTTATCAAATGGCTCGCTATTATATTTTTCCTTCCATGTCAAATGTATTGCAACATCGGCATCAGTCTATGCCCAGTGCCTATGACATGATTTTGAATCTCAAAAAAATATTTGGAGGTCAAAATCGTGCTGCTAGGCAGGTAGCCATGAAGTCTCTAATGAGTACAAGCATGGTTAAAGGCACCCTAGTTAGGGATCATATTCTGAAGTTAATCAGTCTTCTGAATGAACTGGAGATCTTAGGAGCTGAGATTGACAAAAAAACCCAGATCGATATCATACTCTAGTCACTACCTGAGAGCTTTAAGTAGTTCTGCTTGAATTATTTAATGAATAAGCCCAACTTTTCATTGACATAACTTCTTAAAGAACTTCAACTAGCCGATGGTGTTCTTATGAAGCCAAGTTATATGCATGTGGGTAAAAAGGGTCCTTCATGTAAGCTGAAAGGTAAGAAGATGAAAAAGATTCAGAAATAAGGAAGCATAGGTCCAAAAGCTGCTAAGGGGACAAAAGTTGGTGTGAAGAAGCTGAGAGACAAGTGCTATTACTGTAACTAGTTTGGGCATTGAAAAAAGCAGTATATGATTTTTCTCAATAAGTAGAACAAACTTGGTAATTTTTGTTCACTAGTGGTTAAAACATATTTAGCAGTGTTATTTACTATACCTGGTGTGTAGATACAGGAGCCACTAATTATGTCTGTACTAATATCAGAGTGGCTGCAGTTATAGTAATAGATGTCACTCTCAGTTTTAATAGAGATAAGATTTTACTTCTAAAAAATTGTCCTTATATACTTTCTATTAGAAGAAATTTAATTATGATTTTTAATTTAATAAAGGACAAATATCCTGTTCATTTTAATGACTCCGTGGTTAGTAAGAAAAATAAATATTTTATTTGTTCTGGTATATTGGTGGATGATCTGTATGTTATATCTCATATTTCTCTTATACTACAACTAACTGAATTGAATAATACATCTAATTACCATATAAGAGAAATGTTCAATCTTTAATGAACCAAATATTTCTTTGACATTTATCCTTGGGTCATATTAATCTAAAAAGGATAAATAGACTGATAGAAGATGGACTTTTAAGTTTATTAGAAGTGGATGCACTTCCAGTTTGTAAATCTAACTTAGAGGGTAAAATGACCAAGTGACCATTTTTTACCAAAGGCTATAGAGCTAAAGAATTGTTAGAATTGCTTCACTTTGATGTGTATGGTTCTATGACTATCTGGGCTAAATGTGGCTTTGAGTACTTCGTTAGTTTCATTGATGACTACTCAAGGTATGATACATTTACCTGATGCACCATAAGTTTGAATGCTTTGAGAAATTCAAAAAATTTATGACAAAAGCAGAGAAGCGTCTGGATAAAAGTATCAAATCACTACGATTCGACCGTGGTAAGGAGCACCATCTTGGCGAGTTTAGGGACTACTTGTCGTCAAAAGTAATTATATCCCCGTTAACTACACTAGGCACTTCGTAGCATAATGGTGTAGCAGAAAGAAGGAATTGGACTTTTATAGAGATGGTAAGGTCAACGATGGGTTATTCAGGATTACCCAATTCATTTTGGGGACTCGCATTAGAGACAATGGCTTATATTCTAAACTTGATACCTTCTAAGTTAGTACCTTTTACTCACACAGAATTGTGGACCGGGCATAATCCTAGTCTGAGACATATTCGGGTTTAGGGGTGTCCAGCACATATGCTGAAAGAGAACGCAGGTAAGTTGGAACTAAGGACAGAAGTCTGTTTCTATGTCGAGTATCCCATTGGATTGAAAGGTGATTTATTTTATAATTATAAGGATCAGAAGGTCATTGTTAGCACTAATGCCCGATTCTTAGAAGAAATTTATTTTGGACCACAAGCCTAAAAGTAAAATTATTCTAGAAGAATTGAGAGGAAATACTAGTAGAACGGAAGAGGAACTACAAGTCACTGATATCCTATTGTCTCGTCGTAGTGGGAGAATTATTGGGACAAATGAAGATCATGATCATGGTGCTACCATTAACATATCTGACGAGTATATGGGTAATGGTACATAGGGTTCAGATTCTGCACAACGTGTTACTACTAGAACACAGGCGCTGGTAGTGCCTCGTCCTAGTAAGAGGGTTGTTCATCAACCTGATTGGTATATGTTCTTGGGAGAGTCTTTTGACAACATCCTAGCAGAACTGGATACCAAATCTTGTACTACAATGAAGCACTCCCGGACAAAGATGCAGATATTTGGCATAAGGCTATGAATTCAGTGATGGAATCATGTATTCTAATCTGGTATGAAAACTTGTAGAACCACCTAAAGGGATAAAACCCATCGAATGTAAGTAGATCTACAAAAGAAAGAGAAGAGCAAACGGGAAGGTTGAAACCTTTAATGTGAGACCCGATTTTATTTTATTTTTCATTTTATATATATTCGACGTGTTTATTTATGCTTATGTGTCATGGAAATGCATGTTGGGTTGGATCTCGGGGTTGTTGGGCATTGTGGCGCGTATTTTAAAAAAAAAGAAGACATTTTCATAGGCTATAAATATCTAGCCTCTAGATTTTTATGGAGATATTTTGAAAAACTTTGGGGCTAAGTTTCTTTTTCTCAAATCAAAATCTCTGCTTTCTCTTTAGATTTTCTTGGGGCCCGGGCCTTATTTTTGGCGAACGAGTAGCGGATCCTTGCTATCTACACCGAGAGTTACGCGTTTATTTGGACGAAATCATATTCTGACGAAGTTCGTCTTTTCACGTGGTTCGAGATGTCGAGCCTTTGACTCACCGAGGTAGGATCCTAGACTATCTTGTCTTTAAAGAGTTCTACGTGCAGTTATTTGTGTTTTTACTATTTAAAAATACATGAAAAGTTAGTTTATGTTTTAAAAAGTTGGATTGTAGTTCAAAATCGCTTTTAGTTAATTTTGGTTGGATGAAAAGGGGGTTTTGAGACTTTCCTTTCGATGTTTCCTTGTTGTTTTGGGTTTGAGTATGTCCATGGTTGAAAAAGAGGTATTTGGCTGGTTTAATTTGGGGTTGAGGAGTTGTTATTCTGAAATTTGAGAATTTTGATTTTTTTGTGTCGACACCTTTTTTGTTTGTGTTGACACTTTTTTGTTTATGTCGATCTTTTTTTCTTCTGTGGTCTTGCGCACGTTGTGGCTGTTTACGTTGAAACTCTCTGTTATTTTGTGTCGACACCTTTTGCCTTTTGTGTCGACACCTTTTACTGTTGGTGTCGACATTTTTTCTATTGGTGTCGACCATTTTTTCTTCTGTTGGGGTTGAGTATTCTGTTGTTGTTTGTGTCGACACATTTTTTGTTTGTGTCGACGCCTTCGCTGTTTGTGTCGACACCTTTTCTGTTTGTGTCAACAGCTTCGTTGTTTGTGTTGATACATTTTCTGTTTATGTAAACACTTTTTCTGTTGGCGTTGACCATTTTCTTCCTTTGTGTGAGAAGAAAAGTTTTGATATCGGGGTGAGTTCTATGAGCCTGTGGGTTCCTAGAATGTGATGTTTGGATGTGGTTTTCAAAAAGAAAGGAGGTTTAAAAATGAGGAGATTTGTGAAAGTCATGAAAACGTGTTTTGGAGGTTTGGTGCTAACCCTCGGGGTTGAGTCTCAGCTGTTAAACGTTTTGTTGGAAACGGTTAAAATAGGTTTTAAATGCGAGTTGATCTTCATGGTTGATGGATATTAGATCTTTTTATACATGTTGGTGTGTAACTATTTTATGATTTTCCGTAGTTGAGCTACGTATTGGTTTTAAATGATTCTTTAGATGTACCGTGGTAGTGCTTGGATTGGATGCTTCATCCCTCAGCTGTAATCCGTAAAGGGCAAGGTGGGTGCTTCTTCCCTCGGTTGTAGCTTAGAAAGAGCCGGTTGCTCCCGTGTGTAGCTGTGTTGTTGTGCTTCTTCCCTTGATGTCATCCTAGGGATGGACTGGCTGACCGCTTATCGTGCCTTTATCGATTGTGATCGACGGAGCGTATCGATTTGTACGCCGACGGGTGATTGTTTTTGTTTTATGGGTGATCGGGATGAGGGTTTGGTGACTATGCCCGATGTTGCTCTGAATCGAGGAAATTTGGGTTTCCTCTTTTCGGCTCTCATGTTGGATAGGACGGTTGGGGTTTGAATGGAGTTACCCTTGTAGTTTGTGATTACCCAGATGTCTTTCCTGACGATTTATTCGAGTTGCCACCGAGCCACGAGGTAGAGTTTGCTATTGATCAGATTCCAGGAGCTGCTCCCATTCCTATGCCATCTTACCGTTTTACACCAGCTGAGTTGCGAGAACTCAAGGGTATCATCAGCTGAGAATTAGGGTTGAGGACATAGCGAAGACTGCATTTCGAACTCGTTATGGTCACTATGAGTTTTTAGTTATGCCGTTCGGTCTAACGAATGCACCTGCGACGTTTATGGATTTGATGAACCTCATTTTTCACCAGTGTTTGGACAGTTTCGTGGTGGTGTTCGTTGATGAAATTATTATCTATTCACCTATGAGGGAGGCGCACGACGACCATCTGCGTATCATTTTACAGACACTGAGAGAGCATCACTTGTATGCAAAGTTCGAGAAGTGTGAGTTTTGGATGTTCAAAGTGAGATTTTTAGGACACGTGGTGTTGACAAATGGAGTATCAGTGGATTGTTCAAAGACCGATGCAGTGATGGGTTTAGAAAGACCGAAGAATGTCTTTGAGATCCACAGTTTTCTGGGTTTGGCAGGCTACTACTAGCGGTTCGTGAAGAATTTTTCTAGACTCGCAGCGCCGATGATGCGCCTCACGCAGAAGGGAGTTGTGTTTGTTTGGAGTGAGTCCTGTGAGTCGCATTCCAGAAGTTGAAGAAGAGGTTAACTAGTACACCAGTGTTGATTATTCCAGAATGAGGCTCGGGGTATACAGTGTACTGCGATGCGTCGCAAGACGGTTTGGGTTGTGTTCTAATGCAGGGAGGTAAGGTTATGGCTTATGGATCTCGACAATTGAAGACGTATGAGAAGAACTATCCCACACATGACTTGGAGTTGGTAGCCATGGTCTTTGCCTTGAAGACCTGGCATCACTATCTTTGTGTCGAGCACTTTAAGATTTTCTCTGATCACAAGAGTTTGAAATACTTGTTTTCGCATACAGGCCTGAACCAGCGCCAACGACGATGGATGGAGTTGTTGGAAGACTCTGACTTTGACTTGCAGTACCATCTGGGAAAGGCCAATGTTGTGACTGACGCTCTTAGTAGGAGATCACATGGTTCGCTAGCTTCTCTGGCTATGCGAGACTGGGACATGCTTGGAGAGATTGGTGAGTTTGATCTGTGTCTCGGGGAGACAGCGAGAGGTGCCACCCTATTTTCAGTAGTTTCACGACCTACGCTGGTTGCACGTGTCTTAGAGGTCCAATAGACAGATCAGGAGGATCAGATGATACATGACCGTGCTGCTTGTGGAGAGGACACTACGGGATGGGTTGTGGGTCGAGATCAGAGTTTGAGATTAACTGGGAGGTTGTTTGTACCAGAGTCATGTCGTGCTGATGTACTACATGATTTTCATCATTCTCGCCTTGTAGTGCATCCATGGGGCACTAAAATGTATCATGATCCGCGCTGTCAGTTTTGGTGGACAGGAATGAAAACGAATGTACTTCAGTTTGTTTCTCGGTGCCTTACTTGTCAACAGATAAAGGCGGACCATCAGGGGCCAGCTGGATTGTTACATCCATTGCCGATATTAAAGTGGAAGTGGGAGAATATCACGATGGACTTCGTGTTGGGACTTCTTAGATCACCTAAGGGATACGACGTTGTTTGGGTTTTGGTTGATAGGTTTACGAAGTCCGAACATTTTCTCCCCATCCGCGTGATGGATTTGGTGGACAAATTGAGTAAATTGTATGTTAGAGAGATACTCCGGTTATACGGAGTGCCTGTGTCTATTGTTTCTGACCGAGACCCGTGCTTTACATCGCGATTTTGGCAGAGTCTTCAGGAGGCTTTGGGGACGAGTTTGATGTTCAGCACTTCTTTTTACCCCTAGACGGATAGTCAGTTTGAGAGCACCATACAGATTCTGGAGGATATGTTGAGAGCATGTGTACTTGATTTTTGAGGTTATTGGGAAGATCATATACCGTTGGCAGAGTTTGCATACAACAACAATTATCAGTCCAACATTGGAATGGCACATTTTGAGGCTCTATACGGCAGGCCGTGTAGATCACCGGTGTGTTGGATAGATGTAGGAGAGACCACAGTCTTGGGACCTGACTTAGTGCGGGAGACGACAGAAAAGATCGCCATAATTCGCCAACGCCTAGTGACAGCTCAGAGTCGCCAGAAGAATTATGCTGATCAGAGGAAGAGACCGTTGGAGTTTAGAGTGGGGGACCACGTGTTTTTGAAAATCTCGCCTCGTAGAGGTTTGATGAGGTTTAGCCGCAGCGGGAAGCTATCACCACGTTTTATTGAACCATTTGAGATCCTTGAACGGATTGGAGAGGTAGCATACCATTTTGCTTTGCCATCTCAGTTGGCCTTTGTGCATAACGTATTTCACGTTTTCATGCTTCGGAGGTATGTGCATGACCCTTCACATGTTCTAGATTGGGCCGAGGTACGGGTTGATGAGAATGTCACATATAAGGAGCGACCAGTGAAGATCTTAGACACGAAGGAGCAGGTGTTGAGAGGAAGGACAATTACTTATGTCAAGGTCCTTTGGCTTCATCACGGGATTGAGGAAGCGACGTGAGAACTTGAGTACGGGGTTCAAGCTAGATACCCGGAGTTGTTTGCCTCGTAACCTTGTAGTGAATTTCATAGGCAAAATTCCTTAAGGGGGGAGAGTTGTGAGACCCGATTTTATTTTATTTTTCGTTTTATATATATTCAACGTGTTTATTTATGCTTATGTGTCATAGAAATGCATGTTGGGTTGGATCCCGGGGTCGTTGGGCATTGTGGCGCATATGTTTTTTAGAAAGAAGATATTTTTATGGCATATAAATATCTAGCCGTTAGATATTTGTGGAGATATTTTGGAAAACTTGGAGGATATGTTTCTTTTTCTCAAACCAAAATCTCTGCCTTCTCTCTAGATTTTTTTGGGGCTCGGGCTTCGTTTTTGGCCTACGAGTAGCGGATCCTTACTATCTACACTGAGGGCTACGCGTTCATCTGGATGAAATTTTATTCCGATGAAGTTCGTCTTTTCACGTAGTTCGAGATAATAAATTTTTAACTCACCGAGGTAGGATCCTAGACTCTTTTGTCTTTAAAGGGTGCTACATGCAATTATATGTATTTTTATCGTTTAAAAATACATGAAAAGATAGTTTATGTTTCAAAAATTGGATTTTGGTTCAAAATCACTTTTGGTTCATTTCGGTATGATGAAAAGGGGGTTTTGAGGCTTTCTTTTCAGTGTTTTCTTGTTATTCTGGGTTTGAGTATGTCCATGGGTAGAAAAAGGGGTGTTTGGTTGGTTTAATTTGGGGTTGAGGAGTTGTTTTCGTAGCCTGTTCTAAAATTTGAGAATTTTGATTTTTTTGTGTCGATACCTTTTTTGTTTGTGTCGACACTTTGCTGTTTGTATCGACATTTTTCTGTTTGTGTCAACCATTTTTTCTTCTGTGGTGTTGAGCACACTGTAGCTGTTTACGTTGAAACTCTTTGTTCTTTTGTGTCGACACATTTTGCTTTTTGTGTCAACACCGTTTGCTTTAGGTATTGACACTTTTTTTATTGGTGTCGACCATTTTTCCTTCAGTTGGGGTTGAGTATTTTGTTGCTGGTTGTGTCGACACCTTTTCTGTTTGTGTCGACACCTTCGCTGTTTGTGTCGACTTCTTCGTTGTTTGTGTCGACACGTTTTCTATTTGTATTGACACATCAGCTGTTTTTGTCGACACTATCGCTGTTTGTGTTGACACTTTTTCTGTTGGTATTGACCATTTTCTTCCTTTGTGTGGAAAGAAGAATTTTGAGATCAAGGTGAGTTCTATGAGCCAGTGGGTTCCTAGAATGTGATGTTTGCCTGTGGTTTTCAAATAGAAATGTGGTTTGAAAATGAGGAGATTTGTGAAAGTCGTGAAAACGTGTTTTGGAGGTTTGGAGCTCACTCTCGAGGTTAAATCTCAATTGTTAAACGTTTTGTTGGAAATGGTCAAAATAGGTTTTAAATGCAAGTTAATCTCCATGGTTGATGGATATTGGATCTTTTTATATATGTTGATGTATAACTGTTTTACGATTTTTCGTAGTGGAGCTACGTACTAGTTTTTAAATGATTCTTTAGATGTACCATAGCAGTGTTTAGATTGGGTGCTTCTTTCCTCGGTTGTAATTCGTAAAGGGCATGGTGAGTACTTCTTCCCTCGGTTGTAGCCCATAAAGAGCCGGTTGCCTCCATGTGTGGCTGCGTTATTGTGACTCCGTATAGAACTTGTCATTACTTAACAGGTCTTAAATGATTCAGGGATAGGCTGGAGTCTATATTGTTGCCTTTGTTTTGAGTTGATAGAGTCGATACATAGGATTCATTTTAACTTATGTTCTTCGGTTGTGTAACCCGAGTAGAGAATTCTATTTTGTTACTGTTTTCCTTTAACCGTGGTAGGTTATTTGCACGGTTTGCAATGCATAGTTTTAAGGATAAAAAACCTTTTTTAGACTCCCGTGGTTCATTTAGTTCATACTTTATGATTGCATATCATGTTTTACAGCTTTATTGTTTGTTTCTATTGGGCATCGGCTCACGGTGTGAGATTTTGTGCAAACTTTTTTCAGGTGTAGGTGATCACGAGGAATTGACCTAGAGGTGCCGGTGGTGGCGGAAGACTTATTTTAGTTTTTTTTTTTTTTGAGACTTGTATCCTACATGTATTGTCTGTTTTCTGAAGGCGTGTTTTGTATGCCCTTAGGCGATATATTTTATACATGTATGGAATTGAATGTATTCTGTTTATGAGATATGAGCACTGGGTTTTAGTTGATGGTTTTTCAATTAAAATCTTATTTTCATAAATGGTAGTTTGGTGGATTCTTTTACGTGACCCTGGAGTTAGGGGCGTGACAACTTGGTATCATACCCAGAGCCGTGGGAAAGAGGGAGCATCACCTTGTGAGGACGTGTGTGTGCTTGATTGCTTGTGTTTACGCGTTTTTAGAACATGAGCATGATTGCCTGTTGAGCATGATAGTTTATGTATACGTGGGTATAGATGTTGGACCTTAAGATTGATTAGTCTTGCTTTTGGGCGTTTGGATTAACAAACTTGGAAGCTAAGTTAGAAAGGCGTTTGGCCGACGTGTTTTCTAGCAGGGGATCTGAGTAGGTTATCTAAATTGACACGTCTTTCTTATCGATTCTCCTCTGTATGTGAGATGTGTTTACATGATCTTGAATGGCTATGCGTTTGCATGATTATATCTTTTATGTTAGCAATAACATATTGTATGAAAGCTTATCCTGTTATGTTGCTCTCGTATAGAGGTATGTCCACACGGGGAGGATGAGGCCATGGACTAGGCTGTGGCCGTGGTTGTGGCCGAATGGATGTTCCAGTCCTAGATATTGGGGATGCTAATGCACCCCAAGGACCCGTTGACGGGGTAGATCTCTTGCGGGAGATGGTAGGATCCATCCGGCAGTTGGCTGAGGCCACTAGGGTAAGGGAGAGCGTACCTGAACTGAGGGCGATGGTCGCAATGCGTGAGTTTTTCCATATGGACCCTCCTACTTTTACCGGGGATCCCAACCCCACGGTGGCCACAGAATGGTTGGAGCTTTTCACCAAGATTCTGGATACGCTTCAGATTGTGGACGATGATCTGAGAGTTACATTCGTAGCATTTCAGTTGAGAGGTAGTGCCCAAATGTGGTGGAAGTTTGCTCGGATTACAGTGGAAGGCACTTGGGAGGTGTTCACAAAGGTCTTTCTGGAGAAGTACTTTCCTGCGACCTTGAGATATCGTTACAGGGAGGAATTCCTTTTTTTTTCTTAGGGGACGATGCCAGTAGTCCAGTATGAGGCCGAGTTCACTAACTTATCCCGGTTTGCACAAGAGATCGTGCCTACTGATGAGTTCCGTGCGAAGAGGTTCGAAAGGTGTTTGAGGCCCGCTATTCGAGACAGAGTGGCAGAATTCAGGATGCAGGTCTTTATAGAGCTGGTGGAGACAGCCATAAAAGTGGAAGACATTTTGAGCAAGACGCACGGGGACAGAGAGAGTAGGAGTCAACAAAATGGGGGACTTACACAGTCTCAGGGTCATAGGGGGAAGCGCTACAGGTCGTCCAGTCCTGGTTCCTATACGACAGAGTCGTATCAGCCACAGTTTTCTACACCCGCAGCTTTTGTGGTCTCAACGGGAAGGTCGGAGCAGAGAGAGCTTATTTGTCATCGATGCAAACAGCCAGGGCATCGTGCGGTGGAGTGCTGGAGTTTGGCGCCTGTTAAGGCACAGTCGTAGTTGCAGGCGCCGAGGAGGGAACCACCTGTATGTTTTGGGTGCGGTCAGTCTGGGCACATTCGCAGGTACTATCCCCAATGAGGGAGTATTCAGAGTACAGCAGGAGCACAAGTTGTTCCATCTTCTCAGGGACGACAGACGTATCAGAAGTCTTGAGCTCAGAAGTCCAGGTTGGCAGAAGGGGGTGCCTCAGTACAGTCTGGGAGACGGTCGACAGTTTAGGGTCACAGTGGACAAGGTAGAGCAATGCAGGGTAGAGCATATGTGCTTGCTGATCCCAGTTCTTCCATAGCACTAGTCGTGCTCGATGCTGCAGCTACTACATTCGTGATCAGAGGTACTCTCTTAGTATATAGATCATGGGCTAGTGTTTTTATCGACACATGAGCATCTCATTCCTTTATCTCCTTTGTTTTTGCATCTACATTGGGGTTGAAAACGGACTTGTTGGGTAGTGCATTGAACGTAGAGACCCCAGTCAGTAGGAGTGTGATGTTGAGTCGCGTTTGTAGATCATGTGAGTTGGAGGTCGCCGGTCGTTGTTTAGAGTTTAACTTTATCATTGTAGACATGACCACGTTTGATGTCATTTAAGGGATGGACTGGCTGGCCATTTATTGTGCCTTTATCGATTGTGATCGACGGAGCGTATCGATTTGTACGCCGACGAGTGATTATTTTTGTTTTGTGGGTGATCGGGATGAGAGTTTGGTGTCTATGGCCGATGTTGCTCAGAATCGAGAAAATTTGGGTTTCCTCTTTTCTGCTCTCATGTTGGATGAGACAGTTTGGGTTCGAATGGAGTTACCCCCTGTAGTTTGTGACTACCCAGATGTCTTTGCTGACGATTTATTCGAGCTGCCACCAACCCGCGAGGTAGAGTTTGCTATTGATCTCATTCCAGGAGCTGCTGCCATTTCTATGCCATCTTACCATTTTGCACCAGCAGAGTTGCGAGAACCCAAGGTACAACTTCAGGAGTTACTTGACAAGGGGTTTGTACGTCCGAGTACGTCGCCGTGGGGAGCTCTAGCTGTTTTTGCTAAGAAGAATGATGGATCCTTGCGATTGTGTATTGACTATCAAAAGTTGAATCAGGTAATGATGAAGAACAAGTATCTTACACTGAGGATGCATGACTTGTTTGATCAATTAAAGGGGTCGAGTTGCTTCTCGAAGATTGACTTAAGGTCAGGGTATCATCAGCTGAGGATTAGGGATGAGGACATAGTTAAGACTGCCTTTTGGACTCGTTATGGTCACTATGAGTTTTTGGTTATGCCGTTCGGTTTAACGAATGCTCGTACGACGTTTATGGATTTGATGAACCGTATCTTTCACCTATATTTGGACAGTTTCCTGGTGGTATTCGTGGATGATATTCTTATCTATTCACCCACGAGGGAGGCACACGGGGACCATCTGCGTATCATTCTATAGACTCTGAGAGAGCATCGCTTGTATGCGAAGTTCGAGGAGTGTGAGTTTTGGATGTCCGAAGTGAGATTTCTTGGACACGTGGTGTCGACAGATGGAGTATCAGTGGATTCTTCGAAGACTGATGCAGTGATGGGTTGGGAAAGACCGAAGAATGTCTTTGAGATCCGTAGTTTTCTGGGTTTGGCAGGCTACTACTGGCAGTTCATGAAGGATTTTACTAGACTCGTAGCATCGATAACGCGTCTTACGCGAAAGGGAGTTATGTTTGTTTGGAGCGAGTCCTGTGAGTCGGCATTTTAGGAGTTGAAGAAGAGGTTGACTAGTGCATCAGTGTTGATTATTCCATAATGAGGTTTGGGGTATACATTGTACTGCGATGCATTGCATGACGGTCTGAGTTGGGTTTTGATGCAGGAAGGTAAGGTTATGGCTTATGGATCTCGATAGTTGAAGACACATGAGAAGAACTATCCCACACATGACTTGGAGTTGGCAGCCGTGGTTTTTGCCTTGAAGACCAGGCATCACTATCTTTATGTTGAGTACTTTGAGGTTTTCTCTGATCACAAGAATTTAAAATACTTGTTTTCGCAGAAAGACCTGAACTTGTGTCAACGACGATGGATGGAGTTGTTGGAAGACTATGACTTTGACTTGCAGTACCATCAGGGGAAGGCCAATGTTGTGGCTGACACTCTTAGTAGGAGATCATATGGTTCGCTAGCTTCTGTGGCTATGCGAGAGTGGGACAGGCTTCGAGAGATTGGTGAGTTTGATCTGTGTCTTGGGGGGACAACGAGAGGTGCTACCCTATTTTTAGTAGTTTCACGACCTACGTTGGTTGCACGTGTCTTAGAGGTCCAATAGACGGATTAGGAGGCTCAGATGATACGGGATCGTGTTGCTAGTGGAGAGGACACTGCGGGATGTGTTATGGGTTGAGATCAAAGTTTGAGATTGGATGGGAGGTTGTTTCTACCAGAGTCATGCTGTGCTGATATACTACATGATTGTCATCATTCTCGCCTTGTAGTGCATCCTGGGGCACTAAAATGTGTCATGATCTGCACCGTCAGTTCTGGTGGACGAGAATGAAAAGGGATGTACTTTAGTTTATTTTTTGGTGCCTTACTTGTCAGTAGATTAAGGAGAACCATCAGAGGCCAGTAGGATTGTTACAGCCATTGTCGTTATCAGAGTGAAAGTGGGAGAATATCATGATGAACTTCGTGTTAGGACTTCCTAGATCACCTAAGGGACACAACGCTGTTTGGGTTGTGGTTGATAGGTTGACGAAGTCCGCACACTTTCTCCCCATTCGCGTGACGGATTTGGTGGAAAAACTGAGTAAATTATATGTCAGAGAGATAGTCCGGTTACGCAGAGTACCTATGTCTATTGTTTCTGACCGAGACCCGCGCTTTACATCGCGATTTTTGCAGAGTCTTCATGAGGCTTTGGGAACGAGTTTGATGTTTAGCACTGATTTTCACCACTAGACGGATGGTCAGTTTGAGAGGACCATACAGATTCTGGAGGATATGTTGAGGGCCTGTGTACTTGATTTTCGGGGTTCTTGGGAAGATCATCTACCGTTGGTAGAGTTTGCATACAACAATAGTTATCAGTCCAGCTTTGGAATGGCACCTT
>JAOTRH010141520.1:0-13758 GCA_034768845.1 Heliamphora exappendiculata | reverse complement strand
GAGTTGCCCTGGCAATATTGATTTAAGGCTAGCATGTGCATATTACAGTAGATAGTAGATGCATCTCAAATTACATTTGCATTCAAAGAGGATCTTAGTTACATTTTAAACATGCAATCATAGTACAGTTAAAACAAATGTTCCAAACCTAGAATGGAAGTAATACAGAATTGTTATTATAGTATTAAGAGCAATGCCAAGAGAATTGGGATGTAATCAACTTGAAGGAAGAGGGCTCATAACTTTGTAACAAACCCACTACTGTTCTTGAATAATGCTTATCAAGGATGACTTTGATTGACCAACAAATTTGTGGACTTTCTCTACCAAATTAAGCTTATCACATTAATGTTTACAATATATAAGATTTTAAGTACTAGTGGGTGGCAATTCTCATCCATTATAGTACTCTAAATCATGTGCATACAGTGTTGAGTTGTAGCAAACGCTCTGATATACCAAAGAAAATGGAAGAAAACTGTTGCTAAAAAAAGTACTAGATAATCATAATGGTGCACAATAGTGAAATGCCCATCTTCCCATTATGACCAAATAAAGTGATACTTAATATCAATATACTTGGTCATTGAATAGAATTTCGAGTTCTTTGCTAGATGTATAACATTCTGACTATTATTCAACATTTAATAGTTGTCTTACTTACCAAGCTCCTTAAAGAAGCCCTTTAACCATATCAACTATTTTCATGCATTTGTAGTTGTTACATACTTCACATCTATGGTAGAGATAGTTACAATCTTCTGTAATCTGGATACCTAACTAACTGCTGCACTATCCAAAGTAAAGATATAGCTGGTAGTACTTTTCTTGCTGTCAAAGTCACTTGCCAGATCTGAATCCATATAGCCCTGTAGTCGATTCTTTGAGCCATCATAGCACAATGCACAATCTATAATACCACTAAGATACCTCAGAATCTACTTTATTGCTTCTCATTGCTCTTCGCCCAAATTAGACATGAACCTGCTCACAACTCTCACTGCATAAGAAATGTTTGGCCTCGTGCATATCATGTTGTACATTAGGTTACTTACGGCTAACACGTAAGGTACCTTGGTCATACTTCTCTGCTCTTCTGCACTAACTACTCTCCGATTCTTTAAAAGCCTAAAGTAGCTTATCAAAGATGTGCTAACAGGCTTAATACCATCCATATAGAACTGCTTTAGCACCATATCAACATACTCTACTTGGGAGAGCTTTAGCTTTTTGTTCACTATGTCCCGACTCATCCTCATGCCAAGAATCTATTTGGATACCCCTAGATCCTTCGTGGAAAATTTTTTGACAGTTGTGACTTGAGATAATCTCATCCATATTAGACCCTGTAATTTGCATATCACTTACATACAATAACTGTATAAGACAAGAGACATAAATCTCTTGAAATAACAAAAGTGGTCCATATGGCATTTACTAAATCACAACCTACCATATAAGTATCAGACCTCTTGTACCACTACCTCGGGACCTATTTCAAATCATATAATGTCTTTTTGAGCATGTATACAAGATTTTTATGTTCCTCCATTGCATATCCCTGTAGCAGCACCGTGTAGCTGCCGTCATCTAAAGTCTCGTAGAGGAAAGCAGTTATGACATATAATAGCTTCAGATGTAGGTTTTCTGCTGCCACCATTCTCATTATTGACCTGATGGTTGAGATTTTCACAAGAAGTGAGAAAGTCTTTATGTAGTCTATCTCGAAGTTTTGTTGAAATCCCTTGACTATTAGCCAAGCCTTGTACCCCTTAGTCCTATTAGCCTCTTCATTTAGTATGTAGACACATTTGTTCTGCAAAGATGACTTATCTTTGGACAACTGTACAAAATTTCAAGTCTGATTTGATGATAAATACTCTATATCATTATCCATACCATGCTCCACTCCTTAGTATCAACTTGCAAAACTTTTTCAAAGCACCTTGATTCATAATATATGTTAGCAAGAAATAACTCCAAAACGGTGAATAACGCACTATAGGTTTTCTAAATCTGGTGGATCTCTTGAGAGGAGAAGTCTATGTTTCTGCTTGTGGAGTTGACTCCATGTTCTCATCCTGAGGCTTTAAAACTCTATTAGATGTCCCTTCAAACTCAACAAAGTCTGATTCATTTGTAGTTATTTTTTTTTTCTAAACATGTTTGTTTTTAAACAAAACTGACTTATTGAACACAATATCAATACTCCTAACTGTTTTACTATTTTTATAATCCCAAACTCTATACCCATAACTATCAATCTCGTAATTAACAAAGACACTATGTAGACTAAGAGTCAACCTTGCTTCTCTTATCATGATCTACATGAACATAAGAAATACAATTGAAAATACGTAGATAGAATAAAGTTACATCTTTTTCTATCCATGCTTCCTCTAGTAGTCTACCATCCAAAGGTACTAAAGGTCCCCTTTTGGCAATTGAAAATAAGTCGTTGGGTTTGCTGCATCGCCCATAACTATTTTGGCAATCCAACATGCAATCTCATTCTCCTGGTACATTCTATGATTGTTTTGTTCATACATTTTTCTACCCTGTTTTGCCCTATCTTCATCGAAATAGTTATGATCCTTTTGATCTCATTAGCCGCACAATAGTTCTTAAGCTCACTGTTATAGTACTCACTACCGTTATTTGATTTCAAACACTTTAGCTTCAACCCTATTTCATTCTCAACTAAGGCTTCTCAATTTTTTAATATCTTGAAAATATCGAATTTATTTTTACAAAAATAAACAAAAAGTTTCCTTGTAGCATCATCAATAAAGCTAATGAAATAATGAGAACCTCTTAATGAGGGTACATGAGATGGCCTTCATACATTCGTATGGGCCAATTTCAGTCGTTTTACTTTTAGTGTCCTTGTTGTCATTGTGAAACTGACTTTTTTTTACTTTCTGAACATAAGATCTTCACATAAGTTTAGGTCCACTGACTACAACTATAGTAATTTTCCTTTTGAGATTATCATCTTCATCTCTTTTTCACTTATGTGACCAAATCGTCCGTACCAAGTACCAGTATCACCCTAGTCGACGACATCAATATGTTACTGTACGAGTCAGATGATACATATAAGGTGCCTTCCTTCTTACCATTAGTTAAAATGAGTGACTCCTAGGTCATCTTTTATGAATCAGCTGTAAAAGATATCACAACCCAGAATTCTGACAACTAACCCACATAAATCAAATTTATTATTAGATTAGGTACATGTCTAACGTCTTTTAACTTTAGAACTAATCTGTCTGTCTGAGTGATCTGCACGTCACCCTTCCTAATGATATTGTAGGCTTCGTCATCCCCAAAATATACTCCGCTGAAGTTCGCCTACACATAGTTATTGAGAATATTCATGCATAGAGTAGCATAGAAGAGGCTCTGAAATCTACAATTCAAGACTCACTACAGGAGTTCATGGCACAAATTAAGGTATCTGTTTCATCGTCATCGGTAAGTTTAACAATGTTCTTACCCCCTTGATTTGTGTCATCATGTGGCTTCCTTGGTGCCTTGCAATCTTTCTTAAAGTGCCTCTTTTGATTACAGTTCCAATAGTCACCATATTTTTTAGCACTAGTTTGCGATTGTGATCTTCCATGTGACTTGGATCTGTAATTTTTTTGGCTCTTTTGATTTCTTCTATCATTCTTTTTCTCTCTCCTTCAATGTTCAAAACTATTAAATTGATCCTGATGTCGGCCCCTTACCTGTTGTTCTTCTTTGTAACTCATATCTCCAAATAAACTTGGTAACCTCCTTTATCATTAATTTTGTTGATCTCGAGAAATTTTTGACCTATGGACCACGCTATTCCAATTTTTGGCAAGCTGGACAAGAGACGTAGAGCTCTAATTTCATCAGCGAACTCAATATTCACCGATTTTAGCTGATTGGTGATGGTATTGAATTTTATGAGATGCTCAACAACAATAACATTATTCGTCATCTTCAAGTTGAATAGCTTTTTCATTAAATATATCTTATTTGATGTCGAATGCTTTTCATACATCTTTTTCAATACCTTTAATATCTTTGTCATCATCTTTTTGTTAGCGATGTTGAACGTAATCGACGGTGCGAGGCCCAATCGCACTATGCATAGGGATTTATGATCGAGTACTTTCTATTCGTCCTTCAACATCTTTTCTGGCTTTTTCCCAAGTAAGGAAAGATATAGGTCCTTCTGATACTGAACGTATTTGATCTGCATCTTCCAAAAAACAAAGCTTGAGCCATTAAATTTCTCAATCTTGACTTTTTCTTTCTTCTGCCATTGTGTGTTCTTTGACCTCCAAGATTCGAAACTTTGATACCATTTATTGAGAAATAACACTCGTATGAACACACGCAATCACATACAACGATGAAATAATAAAGAAGCAAGCACGAGAACATGACACAAGAATTTGCATGGTTCCGTAAATCATGCATATGTTTTTGGGTTCACACTTTTTTTTTTAATTTTTTTAAGGAGAAAAATACAAGAATAATGAACAAAATCGAAGTTGTGAAAAAAAGCTACAAGAGATACAACAACGGCTACACCCCGAATGCTTGTTATAAAGTTGTGCTACAACAAACTGGTTAATTGGTCTAGATCAATCTCCAAATCGACCCATCGATCATCAATCATGATCAATCATCCATTAATCCATCTTGTGAAGCTTTCAGTATATTAACAAATCGATCGACCTGCCTGTGTCACAAATAAATTTTCTTCACTTTTTAACATTAATCTTTTTAACTTTTAAGCTTGTTTTGAATACGAATAGATTTTTTTATTTTTTGTTAAATCCTCTAAATTTCTCTCACTTTCTTTTAAGTTTGTTCAAGAGGCCAATAAACTTTTCTTCTTTTTGAGAGGTAAGTAGTCGTTTTTGTTAAGAGCATTATTATCATTACATGTATTGGTTTTTAAATTTCTTTAGGATTGAGAATATGTTTTTGAAGGAAAAAAAAAGAGCTAAATGAACTCTTTTCTTATGTTAAAGAGTATGACTTAAAAGTGAGCATTTAGAAAAAAATAAATAATTAAAAAACAGAGCTCAAACGAGACCTAAGGATTTGGAATTTCAAAAATCCATATATTTCTAACAATATCCTCTATTTTATTAGTTTAAATTGTGGAGTCCATTAATAATTTCCAACAAAATTCATAAATTTCTTATTTGTTCACCCACTAACAATATTCTCTTTCATATATTTGGCAGTGAAAACTCATAGTTTAAACTAATAAGACAGTGGATTTCATTTTCAAGGATAATGATAAAGCAAGAAGATGAACTTTATTTAATTTCATTTCTTATCATTATACTAAAAATGCCTTCATAATCCAAAAGACCCTTCTGTGGAGACTCATGTTTCAAAAGGAATTGTTTTCATTTTTGCCGATGCTATAATGATCATCTAATTAACTAAGCCACCTCCATATTTGGAACACACACAAACATGGAAAAAGAGAAACATAAATTGAAAAGGCTAATAATATAAAAATGCATACATGATATATTCACACACACACACACACACACACACACACACATATATATATATATATATATATATATAGAGAGAGAGAGAGAGAGAGAGAATGGAAGTATAGAATTATTACAAATCCTAAAACGAAAGTGAAATGAGACATTCTTTTATAATTTCTTAAAAATGAGACATCTTATTTGTAATGAATGAGTTAAAATTAAATATCTAAAACGAAAGTGAAATGAGACATTCTTTTATAATTTTCTAAAAATGAGACATCTTATTTGTAATGAATGAGTTAAAATTAAATGTCTCACGTCTGAATGTGAAATATTTTACTTTTACAAAAAATAAAATATTTTCTTATATGTAACCATAAATGTATCGCTTGCGCATGTAAAAAAATAAAACGTTTCTTACGTTTAATTAAAATATCTCATGTGTAGAAAATGAAACATTTTTTTGTCGTTTGTGCATAAAAATAAAATATTTTCTTGGAGTAACTAAAATATCTCATTTTTCATACAAAATGAAGCATTTCCTATGTACACAAAAAAATATATCTCATTGCAAAAAATAAAATATTTTCTACACGTAACTAAAATATTCTCTCATAAGATTCACTTATTTGCAAGGCCCAGATACATGTGAATAGACTGAAATTCCCCTCAAGACAAAGAACTTCAAAAGACGCCTTAAGAGTTCAATACCCCATTTTGTGGGCTTGAGCTAAGTTCACAATGATACATTGAACCTTTCATCACAGAGAATATTATTCATATAAATTTCAGCTTGTGTGGGGGTATCAGTCAGTAACTGTCCTTTATGTAATTTGTTCATTTGTTTATGTATTTATCGATATTCAATACAAACTAATTTTTTATATAAATAATACCCCAATTTGTGGGCTTGAGGTAAGTTCACAATGATACATTGAACCGTTCATCTTATACGCGTAACATAGAATATTATTCATATAAAATTTTGGCTTGTGAATATTATTCATATAAAATTTCGGCTTGTGTGGGGGCATTGATAGGTAACCGTTCATTTATAAAATTTGTTTATATAGCTATCAATGTTTGACACAAAATAAAAACCACTTCCCTCTTTTCTTAATTCAATGTCCACGTTAAACCAAAAGCCATTGCCAGAGAAGTATACAGCTCCGGGCGCAAGATGTAGAGCAGTCGAACAATGTTTTGCACAGAACACAAAACCATCTTAAGAACGCAATTTTTTTTAATAGGAAATTACTACCTCAAACATTACAGTTCTACTCGAGAATCAAACCAACATAACAGCTGATCCATTGGCTGCCGGCTCCGAAAGAATTACTATAGTCAACTTGATGCAAAAGATCCTCAAATAAGACCGTCCCAGGCAGTAACAGAACTAATGCTCTCCATATATCTCAGTTCTTGAAGTATATTTCATCCCAATTGTCGCTTCGAACGGGACAGAAGGGCAAGAAGAATCTTCTTCCTTGGTCCCTGCAAACAAAAAGGAAAAAGAAAGAAAGGAAACCCTTTATAAGATAAGAGAAACTCACTTCAAACATGAAATAAAGCATTAAATAATATTAATAATAACCTTGAGATTGTTCAACCACGCATGAGAGGGAGATAGACAGATCATTATATCATGCTCTGTCTAGGGCGAGTCCCTGAGTCATCAAAAAGACAACAAAAACAAACAAACAAGCCCTGTATTGATCTCTGAATTTATTCTACATTTTTCTAGTCCCCAATTTGCATATATATATATATATATATATATATATATATATATATATACACGCGTGCACACACATTTCGCAAATGCTCCCTTTCCCTTGTACAATCACAGCATGTTTTCTCCCTCCTTGCTCTCCCATATAACTCGGAAACCATGCGCCCTCTCTTTCTTCCTCTCCTATATTCCGTTGCCTTGGTGTGCCACTAATATACATTTCAAGTTAATAGTCCTATATGCACAAAATATTTATGCTTGAACTTTGAAATGCCACAAAAATAATGACAGATTTTATAGCCACTGGGGTATAACTTTATTTCCGAGGATAATCAAATGTCCATGGCAATAAAATATTAGTGTCACCCACCCATGGGTAGCCCAGTGGTGTGCTTGTGTGGGTAAGGCACACAGTCACAAGTTCAATTCCTCTTGGGATCAAACCATGATTTAAGTGGGAGGTTGAGGCAGTGGGTTGCTGGGCTAGTCCCCCCGGAAAGTAGTCAAGGTGCGTAAAAGCTGACACAGACACCTAGTTATCAAAAAAATAAAATAAAACATTCTAGTGTCACAAACAAGTATGTTGAATCCCAATGAAGGTTGTCTACACATTCTCAGCAAGCCCACGTACAAGATGCCACTCACTTCTTTTAGGAGGCACCGGGGCATGGTAAGGAGAGGGACTTTAGGCTCACGATATCTCTAAGTACGTAATCAAATAGATCATTATCAAGTAGTTGGATCATAGTCTCTTACAAAAAAAAAAAGGCTAAATGCGCACTAACGCCAACCATGAGAAATCCACCAATCCACGTAATGTGTGAACAATGGTAGTTGTGTACCACAATCAGTAGCTAGATATGAATAAAAAGCCATGGAATACAAACAGTGAGCTACAACCATGGTTAAAGAGCCCAAGTGTTCTTAACGCCAAAATATGTAATAAGTCGTGTTATCTTTCACTTATGTGTCTTGAGTTTTTAAGAAAATATTCAATGACCCAAGGCCATCTCTACATCCATAACAAGGTCCCAATAAAGATGAGGACAATTATTTTCACTTGTGTGTTTTGTGTTTTAAAGAAAATATTCAGGGACCTGAGGCCATCTCTACATCCATAACAAGGTCCCAATAAAGATGAGGACAATTATTCAAAATCATCTCCCCCCTCCCCCTTCTCTTCTCTTCTCTTCTCCTCTTCTCCTCTTCTCTCGTGCGCTCACTAGCCATGGCTATAAAACAAATCAAGCTACTCAGGCTTGACTCTAACTACAGCTATAAAACAAACCAAGCTACTCAAGCTTGACTCAAGCTTGACTTGTATTCGGTTCGTCATGCAAACAAAAACCAGGCTTCTCGAGCTCGGTTTGACTGGCACTTAAAGCTCATTTGAGATCAACTCAACTAATAAAGAAATGAATCTTAAGACATGTTTTTGAATCTTATTAAGTTTCCAAACCAAGTCTAAACAATTCACTACTCAGCTCGTTTAGAGACCACGCTCCAGGCCCCCAACTATATCAAGGTTGAACAATTACTTGTACACTTCTAGTGCACACGTGGTACTGGCAAAAAATGTTGTATATATTTGTTCATGTTGGTCACAGTGGGTATCTAGTCCACCTTGCCTCCAGGCAAGTAAGCTAACCTCCTCGCCTCCGGATAAGTAGGCCGTCGGGCCAATCTCATTGCCTCCGGGAAAATAGGCCGTTGGGTCAATCTCCCTGTTGGCCGCCAGGCCAATCTCATGCAGGCTGTTGGGCCACCCCTTTTTGGGCAAGTGGGCCAGCCCGACCCACACCAACTCCAACATTAACATGGTCCTAGGCTGGGAGCAGGGCCTAGGCACCTCGTCGCTCGAGAAAAAGGAGGTACGTGATTTTGAGGCTAGAAGTCTAAGGTTTGTCAATAGAGTGGCGTCCAAGCAACTCCATATGACCGGTCATAGAGAGAGACACCTGATCAAGACACAGAGCTTTTCCAAGCTTAGAAGTTGGCATCTAACAGACCAAACCCGCAAACATTGTGATACACAGTATGATACCCACCTCAGCAAATCGTATAGGACACCAGAGCCAGCAAATTATATCCGCAGAACCAATGGCAGGTGAGACACCCATCGTCCTTAGTGATCTTGAAGATACAGGTGTCCCTCCACACCGCCTATAAATGGGCACTCTCCTTCCAGAGTATATCATCCTCAACCAGATCATTTCAACCTCTCCATATCTCCAATTGCTCTCCACTACCACCCTCTCTCTCTCTCTAAGGCTACCCTGAGTTCTCACCTCCTCCACCTCCGACATCCTCGGGCAACCATGGTGCATTCCATCTTTTTAGACTTTACTATTCCAGTCTACACCGGAACCCTAGACCTACATTATACGCTGCTGGGGAAAAGTGGTGTCCGCCATACATGGCTCCCAGGAAAGCCACACATGGTAATACTGACCATTCTCAAACCAGCCTTGAGGTGACAGAAACCTCAGGGGGACACTGTGCAGATGGTCCCCACGACGAGCAACCAGCGAACCTTGACATCGCCGACCAACTTTGAGCCGTAGCAGACCACCTAGCGGCTACGCAGCAAACTCAACGCCTTCTCATGGAAACCCTGCTCGCCTGGCAGAAAGAACCCAACTCCATACCAAGCTCCCATAAAGAAGTAGCAGATCTACCCCTTCCGGTGGGCTCGAAAACTCAAGCACACTTGGAACCTAAGGGACCAAGGGTGTAGCCCTCGCCGCCACCGGCGGAGCATCCACCAGCGCGAGTCCCTTAAGTTTTCTCTTACAGTGTAGGTTCAACCCTACACCCACAAGGTCAACCTAGCTCTTCTGTGGCACACTTCACTCTGGAGAAAAAGAAAGAACACGTACGTGCCCTCCTCCATTTAGAAAAAGTTCCCACTACTCTAGACCTCGATATACGTCTCCCATACCCTCTTGAGGTCCTAAACTCTCCCTACCCCGATGGCTATGTCGTCCCCAAGTTCGCCCGTTTTGATGGACGGAGGGAAAACGCTAAGGAGCATGTCACTCGATTCGTAGACATGCTTGGTATTCATAACAGAGATAAAAATCTCAAGCTGCGGGAGTTATCTAAATCCCTCACTGACAGAGCTTATTCATGATACGCCAACTTACTCCCTGGCACTATCTCCTCATGGGAAGAGTTGGTCAAAAAGTTCTATGCCAAGTTCTTCTACGTGGAAGAACGCCTGACTACCCTCCACCTCATGAGGAAAAGCCAGAAACACTCGGAGGACCTGCTCACATATACGCAGCAACGTTTCCGCGAACTAGCGGTGGATATCCAGAACCCAATGGGCAAAGATCAATTGCTAAAGCTTTGCATTGAAGGAATGAGCTCTACCTATAAGATCCATATGGTAAATCACAACTTTTAAGATTTCTCTGTTTTGTGTTTAGCATCCAAAAACCTGAGCGAAACGGTCAAATCCGCCCCCCATGAACCTCCTCGCCCGCAGCGGTACCAAGCTCCCTCTTCTTGGAGACCTGGGTTTAAACGAGGCCCATCTGTGTATGCAACCTCTGGCACTTTCAATCGAGCTCACGATGACCGCAGCAAATAAACCAAGCTCGAGGAACGTCCCCCTCTCCCAATAACGATGGAGGAAGCACATACGCTTCTCGACGCCTGGGTCAATGATGGAAAGGTGGTACTGCCGGAAGCCAAGAAACCAATTTCAAGAAAAGATCTCTCATGCAGATTATTGCATTTATCACCGGATGGTGTGCCACGCCACCAAAGATTGTTAGAGGCTACGACACCTGGTAAAGAAAATGCTCTGAAACGAAGCATTGAAACTCCCATAAAACAAGGATGTCCTCCGAAACCCCCTTCCCCGGCACCAAGACAAAGATGAAGCGGTAATAATGGTCAACTATAGTAACAACGCCCCCTTTGCCGTTTCAACAATGGCCATCTCTTACCATGACGAACTGGAGGAGCTCGTGGCTTACGAAGTAGCGGCAGAACTAGATATACCAACCTTTGAAGAAAAAAGAGCCGTCACCATTCAAAACTCCACCAAGTTCAAATGGTTCTTTGACCAGTTCAGGCTTTCTGAGCCGACTCGACTCCAGGCCACGAAAGCCATATTCCAGATCACCGAGCAAAACAGAAAAGAATGTATGGAACCTTTCGGTCCTATTCGAAAAATATTAAAGGACAACTCCTTGCCCATCACGTTTACCGAGGCTGATAAACAACTCTGCTTTCCCCACAACAGACCCTTGTACGTCCTAGTATTCATCAATGGTGTGGAGTTTCAGAGAGGATTTTTAGACGGAGGAGCATCCTTAAGCATTATCCCTTATTCCACTTATACGGCAGCGGCCATCCCCATAAGACATCTGGTGAAATAACCCATCACCATCTCCAGGTTTGGTAACCATAGCCAACAAACAATAGCTCTAATTGTGAAAAGTATCTGCTCCACCACTAAGTTCCATGTGATTGATTCGGAAAATAACGTGCCATGCTCTCTTAGGCCGCACATGGCTTCACAGCTATGCCATTATCCCCTCCACCTATCATCAATGCATGAAAACCATCCACAAGAAAGCAGTCGCCACCATCGTATCGTAGGATCAGATAAACCCTTCAAACCAGAAGAATCACACATGGACGATGCTATTTTCTACAACAGTCACCATGAGGAAGAATCCCTGACCCTATCTCAGAGTATCTGGATTCCTCCGCGGAAAGACACACCTAAAGAAGAGCACGCGTTTACCAAGCAAACAAAAGAGAGAGTTCATCTCCGCTCTAGGTAGCCTCTGCTCGATCTCGCCAACTCTTTGCTCTAGCGCTTCAACTTCTTTTGTTAAAAAAAAAAAAAATCATCTCTGCTCTAGCTCGCTAACTCCTCATAAAAAAATAAAAAATAAAAAAAATCTCCACTCTAGCTCACTATCTATATAAAAAAGTTTATCTCCACGCCATCTATATAGAAGTTTGTCTCTGCTCTAGCCCGTTATAGCTTGCTAACTCTGAAAAAAAAAACAAAAACAAAAACAACAAAAATATATAGAGAAACAAAATTAGCAAAGTAGTACCTCCTCAAACCTCATCTCCATCTATATAAAATGTTTTACCTCCACGGTAGCTTCAAAAAAATAAAAAATAAAAAATAAAAAATAAAAACAACCAGGGCACCCCTACCTCCACAAATCCTTACCTCTACAAAACCTACCTCCTCAAACCTTATCTCCATCTATATAAAATATTTTATCTCCACAGTAGTTTTAAAAAAACAAAATAAAAATAAAAAACCAACCGGGGCAGCCCTACCTCTACAATTCTTACCTCCACAAAACCTACCTCCTCAAAACTTATCTCCATCTATATAAAATGTTTTACATCTACAGTAACTTAAATAATAATAATAATAATAATAATAATAATCAGCTGCGGCACCCCTACATCCATAACCCCTATCTCCATAACTCCTACCTCCGCAAACATTACCTCCACAAAACCTACTTTCTCAAACCTTATCTCCATCTATATAAAATGTTTTACTTCCACGGTAGATTAAAAAAAAAAACCAGCCGCGGCACCCTTACCTCCATAACCCCTACACCTTCATAATTCCTACCTCCACAAAACCTACCTCCTCAAACCTTATCTCCATCTATATAAAATGTTTTACCTCCACAGTAGCTTTAAAAAAAAAAATCGCAGCACCCCTACCTCCATAACTTTTAGTTCCACAAAACCTACCTCCTTAAATCTTACCTCCATCTATATTAGTGGTTTTACCTCCACAGTAGCTTACAAAAAAAAAAGTGACGGTACCCCCTTACCTCCATCAAAAAAAAAAAAAAAGAAGTCACGGTACACCCTTACCTCCATCACCCCTACCTCCATAACCTCTACCTCCACAAATGCTACCTTCACAAACCCCACCTCTTTAAACCTTATCTCCACTTATAAGAAAACAAAAAAGTTAAACTTCCACAGTCCTACCTCCTCAAATTTTATCTCCATCTACATAGAGTGTTTTACTTCCACGGTAGCTTACAAAAAAAAAAAAGAAAAGTGCGGAACCCCTTACCTCGATCACCCCTTTTACCTCCGCAAACACTACCTCCTCAAACCTTTATTTCCATCCATATAACAAGCTTTACCTCCACAGTAGCATAAAAAAATAAAAATAAATAAATAAGTAATCAGCAAAACAGTACCCCCCACACCTCATCTCCCTCCCGCTCACCAGCCCCCCTGCTTCACTTCCAAAATATTGCTCACTATAAAATAAAAAAAACCAAAAAACCAAAAAACAAAGAATCAAATATTAAAAAAGAGAAGTTTCAGCCCCCCTCTCAAAACCCTCCTCGCGCCACTCCCATCAGTGCAGAATCCCTCCTCGCGCGACCCTTACCTCCGCACACCCCCCTCCTCGCCTCCTCCTCATGGCTCTCTTTCCCCTCCTAACACTTCTCACCCTCAAAACGCAGCCCACTCTCATCCAACCCTAGTCAAAAAAATATA
>JAOTRH010141499.1:0-13758 GCA_034768845.1 Heliamphora exappendiculata | reverse complement strand
TACTTTCAGATACACTTTATTTTGATGGGCCTGCGTACCCTAGTTTGATACACGTATTAGCCTGCGTGCCCCTATTTACTGTTTTATTGGGCCTGGGTGCCTCGGTTACACTTTGATACATTCTGCTCCTTTTGATGCATTTTGGGCCTTCGTGCCATTTATTACTTGATATTCGTCTACTGTTTCATTTACTACTCAAACTGTCACGGATGCGTAATATAAATGTCAAGACTTACACAGGATTCAGAAACCACAAACTGATACATGCTTGCCACATTTTAACATGGCGGTTGCCTGGTTAAAGAGATGATGTCATTGTACTATGCTTTTTAGAGTTGGCGGGCGCCATCTCTAAGGTGGCGATCGCCACTTTGAACGTACCTTTTGCCAAAATTTTGATTTTTTGCCCTTTCTTGCCTTATAAATACAGCCCTAGAGGCCCTATCTTCTGTTGTTCAAACCCAGATGGCTAATCCCCTTTCTTCATGGATTGAGGCATTCTCTCATGTTGAGCGTTTGAACTTGGCCCTTTTCAGTATCAACTCCTTATTTCCTCTTATGGCCATAAAGATTGACGGGCCTTTGCTAAAATCAACTGCTCTGCTGTGGGACCTGCAATCCCACATCTTCCGGTTTGGCCTTGAAGAGCTATTCCCCACTGAGGAGGAGTTTGCTGCCATTTTGGATTTAGCCCATCGAGGCTCTGTTGTGGTTCCCACTTTCTTTCTTTCGACCCGCCAACAAGTGATACAGCTCTGTGGCCTGTCTAGGATGAAAGCCTCTCTTCTGACACATGATGACTGTCTTGACTTACCTTGAATCATTAACAGATTCTGTCCTACCGGTGACCTCAATGACCTCAATTTTCAGCTGTGGCGACGTTATGCTCTTTGCTTCTGTCTTCTTGCCCAGTATCTTCTTGTCCTTTTTTGACAGGCAAGTTAGCTGTGCACTGGTTGACATTGCTGCTCAGATGTGGATGGGGAAGGACTTTGTACCCCTTGTCCTAGCTGAGACGCTGTTGGGTCTAGATGCTGTCCATCATGGTGAGACTACTACTTTTGCTGGCAACCCCTTGCTCCTTTAGGTAGATTCAAACCTTTCTCTTTGTCTGACTTGTGTCATACTGCGATGCTCTGCTCTCACTGATCAATCTTTTTGCTGTAGATCTGGCTGATTGAGAAGGTAAATCTTGTTGCAAAAATTACACACTGATAGACACACTGCTGTAGCTTTTCTTTACCACCCCCGCTATCAGATATGCAATACTGTGGCAGCCTGGCGACAGTACCTTTCTTCTCTTACCGGCTCTGATATCACCTGCCAGTGCCCCTGGTGGCGGATCCCTGCCATGACTCTGACTACCATGGATCACCCTGGTGTTCTGTTGATTGTTCTGCGTCAGACTACTTTCTATTACCCCCATCGGATCATTCGGTAGTTCGGTCACAATCAAATCATCTTTCCTAGTATTCGAGGTCGTCTGTTTTCATCTGCGCTGCAGGCTCCATTTCTAACGCTGTATTAGGATGCCTAGCCTTCTCGTTCACATATGGAAATGTAGGAGCTGCAATGTCCCGAGTTTTCTGCTGAGTAAAAAACATGGCTGTTGCAGGATAGGGAGAAGAAGGACAAGAAAGAAGGGAAACAAACGGCGAAAAGGAGAAAGACTTGAGAACTTCTACTTTGTTTTGAAAAAATTCACAACTTTCTTTTTCATTTTGTAAAGTTTAGGACTTGCGTGCCCTCCCTTTTAATTTCAAAAACTTTATAACTTTGATTAAAGTAATGAAAAACTCCCACTTTATGTTTAAGATGGTTCAAATTTATCCAAAGTTTTTTTTATGAGTTTATTATTGAAATCCAGGAACTAATTTGCATTAGTCTTACTTGGATTCAAAGATGGTTAAAAGAAAAGAATGTGGTCGAACTTCTTAAAAGAAGTGCATAACGTAGTTCGGGCTGCGTATCCCAAAAAGATAGAATCAGGTCATAACATAGTTCGAGCTTGATTTACACTCGGGTATTAACACTCTCCTTTTGTGATGCCCTAACTTTTGCCAAGGTCGCCCCTTAGGATTTTTGGCCTTGCAAGCTGCTCTAACTTTTGCCTGAGTTGCCTTTTCAGTTTTCAAATCAGCGAGCTTTTATTTTATTTTTATTTTTACCTCAAGGATAATACTTTTTGAGTTGATCGAGGTTAACTAGAGTGGAGAATACATTGCCATCCAAATCTATAATGATAACTGCACCACCGGTCATGATGGTTTTAATATGAAACGGTCCAGACCAGTTCGACTTGAACTTGCCTCTCGGGTCGAAGATGGGAGCTCTGATTTCCTTAAGAACCAAATCTCCTTCTCTGATATCCCAGGTCTTGACCTTTTTATTGAACCCTCGAGCTATCCTCCTCTGATATCCTTGTACATGAAACAGGGCCTGGAGTCTTCTTTCGTCAAATAAGAGCAATTCTTCCTTTCAGTTCCTCTGCCATTCTGCTTCTGAAATACTGGCCTCAGCTACTACTCTTAGTGAAGGGATTTCCATTTTAATAGGGAGCACGGCTTCCATCCCGTACACTAAAGAGTATGGTGTGGTTCCAGTTGAAGTTCTGATCGACGTTCGGTATCTCCAAAGTGCAAATGGTAGATGCTCCAGCCAATCCTTATGTAAGTTGATCATCTTTTGCAGATTTTTTTTGATGTTCTTGTTTGCTGCCTCAACCACTCCATTGGTTTGTGGTCGATATGGTGAGAACTTGGGGGCCACTATCCCATATTCTTCGAAAAGATCCAAGACCTCTCCTTCAAAATGCGAGCCATTATCTGAGATAACCTCATGAGGGATCCCGTACCGGAAAATGATGTTTTGCTTGATGAACTTAGCAACATGAGAGGCTTTCAATACAGAGTAGGAGGCTACTTCTACCCACTTGGTAAAATAATCAATGGCCACTAAGATGAACTCGAGCCCATTTAACGCCTTCGGTGCTACCTTACCGATCACATCAATGCCCCGTACTGAGAAAGGCCATGGTGACGTCAGGTTATATAACTGAGATGGGGGAACGTGCATAAGGTTTGCATGAATCTGACACTTATGGCATCTCCACACGAACTGTATGCAGTCTGTCCCCATCGTCATCCAAAAGTATCATTATCGTAAAATTTTCTTGGCTAACATATTTCCACTCATGTGTGGTCTACAAACTCCCGCGTGGATTTCTTTCGTCAATTCTTGGCCTTCTTCGGTGCTTACACACAACTTGTTGACCCTAAAATGTCCTTGTTTGTATAGTCTTCCCCCGCAAATGACAAACTGTGCTGATAATTATCATATTGCCCTTTTGTCCTTTTTGTTGGCAAACTTAGGGTATTCTCCTTTTTTTTTGAAGTTCTGAATGTCAAAGTACCATAAAAGGTCGTCAGTGCTTTCTTCGATTGCGGCCGTCATCTCGTATGCTGGCTTTTTCTTTTGTTCAATTATCAAAGGCCACATCCTGACCCCGGATGATACGTCAATCATGGATGCTAGGGTACCCAGTGCGTCAGCGAACTTGTTCTACAATCTTGGCACATGGGTAAAGATCACTGATTCAAAACACGGTATCAGTTTCTCTAGCTCTTGATGATAGAGAATCAAGGTTAGGTCCCTGACCTTTCATTCTCCTCTTGGTTGCGAAACCACCAGTGCTGAATCTCCGATGACTTTCAGCTTCCTTGCCCCTAGTTCTAAGGGTGCCTCTAATCCAGCTAAACACGCTTCATACTCAGCCTGATTGTTGGTAACTTTAAAATTAAGCTTCAAAGATAAAGGGATGTGTAATTCATCGGGAGTGACAAGAAGGATTCCTATTCCATAGCCATATTGATTGAATGCGCCATCAAAATATAGAGTTCACTTGTCATCCCCAACTTTCATCAACTATTCGTCAGGAAATTGGAACTCTGTGTCTTGACCTCCTTCCACTGGCTGATCAACTAGGAATTATGCCACTGCTATGCCCTTGACTAATTTTCGGGTGACATATTAGAGATCGAACTCTAATAATAGCAGCAACCATCGAGATAGTCTTCCTGTCAGTGCCAAATTTTCAAATAGGTACTTCAATTGGTCCATCCGGGAGATGATGTTCACTGTGAAAGAAAACATGTAATGTCTTAGTTTTCAGGAAGCCCAGATCAAAGCCCAACATGTCTTTTCTAGTGGTGTGTATCGTATCTTTGATCCCGTCATCTTCTTGCTTAAGCAGTAGACAGCCTTTTTTATTGCAGTTTCACCCTCTTGCGCCAGCATACATCCCATTGTCGAGTCAGTTACTGACATATAGAGAATCAATAGCTTATCATGTTCGGGAGGAGCTAGAACGGGTGGATTTTGTAGATACTGTCGTACGGCATCAAAAGCGTCTTGGCATTTCTGATCCCATTTGAACTTGACTCCTTTTTTCAGTAGATGAAAGAGCGGCTCACTAGTAGTTGTCAGTTTTATGATGAATCGGCTGATAAATTGTATTTTACCCAAAAAGCCCCTGACTTCTCGCTCAGTCCTCGGAGGAGGCATTTCTAAGATTTCCTTGATCTTTGAAGGATCGACTTTAATGCCTCGCTGGGTGATCATAAATCCAAGCATCTTTCTAGCGGTGACCCCAAAGGCACACTTTTGCGGGTTGAGTCGCATCTTGTATTTTCGAATCCTTTTGAAGAACTTTCGCAGTGCTATGACGTGACCATCCCGATCCTTGGATTTGACTATCATATCATCCACGTATACTTTGACCTATTTATGTATCATGTTGTGCAGTAAAGTAGTGGCAGCCCTTTGATAGGTTGCCCCTGCATTCTTCAAGTCAAACGGCATTACACGATAACAATAGGTGCCCCAAGGCGTGGTGAAGATCGTCTTTTCTCTATCCTCATAATCCATGAGAATCTGATTGTACTCGGAGAAGCCATCCATGAATGACAGCAAGGCGTGCCCCGCTGTACTGTTTACTAAGACGTCGATGTGTGGTAGTAGAAAATCATCTTTCGGGGTAGCCTTGTTGGGGTCCCAAAAATCTACGCAGACTCGTATACGTCCGTCCTTCTTTAAAATCGGCATGATGTTGGCTACCCATTTTGGATACTCAGTTACCAAAAGGAATCCTGCATTGATCTATTTGTCAACTTCTTCTTTGATCTTTAGAGCCCATTCTGGCCGAATTCGTCTTAATTTTTGTTTGACCGGTTTAGCATCGAGGTATAGAGGGAGATGGTGTTGGACTATGTCAGGATCAATTCCAAGCATATCCTCGTAAAACCATGCGAATACATACTTGAATTCTTTTAACAAAGTTATTAATTGTTCTTGTTCAACTAAGGATAATGAAGAACCAATTTAAACATTTTGTGGGTTATTTTCATTACCCAAATTTATTGACAAAGTTTTCTTCAATTATAGGTTGGGCACGCATTTTTTCTTATCTTTTTATTAAAAATTTTGTTTCTTCGGGGATATCCCCGTCGACTCCAAAATCATCAGAAAGCGTATGGAATAAATCAAACAAAGCAGAGTAATCAAAATTTTTGTTTATTTCATTAAAAGCAGAGGGAATTACAAACTCGACAGTAAAAGTGGGGAGAGGAGCACCAATAGACGTGCCCTCAACTACAGACTCCAACTCAAACTCCAATTCAGGGCAAATGACCTGTATATTACAAGACTCGATGGTCTAATTCTTCACTTCCTTTGCAGCCACATCGATGATGAGCTTAGTGCAGTCTGCTGGTGCACTGAAACCCATCATGAAACAGTTTGGGTCAGTTATGTGCATATTAGCCATCTTCTCATTAAACATCATCCCCATGTAAGTACCATCGAGCTTGTCGGCCCAATCTTTTTCTCGAAGCTTCTCATCTTTCTCTTCCCCTTTTACTGTCTTTTCCTCTTCCGAATAAGACAACTAATAACCGAAAAAGATCTCCAATCCTAGCAGCTTTTGATTGGTCTCTTCGTCGATCCATGGCTCGAGGAAGCCGTAGTAGAGAAAATCTTCCCCTTCCTTGACGAAGTACCTATTGAGCGTTCCAGTATAATTGGCCTTCTGTCCCCTCTTAGGCCCTTCCAGGTCTTCTTTCATTGCCTCATACCCAAGACCAAAATGGTGTGAAGTCAACAATACCTGAATGGGTTTCGAGATTCCCTGCAGCTTACGTCCTAATTCCATACCAGGAAAAAAGGACATTTTCCTCATCATCGTTACTACCCACTGGTTGATATACCTTTCTTCTTCATTCATCAACATCTGAACAGCCTGTGCTTCTTCAAATTGGAAATCACTTAGCAATACATCATCTTCACTATGCTGAAATTCCAATAGAGTTGTGCCCTCTCCTCCTCTCGAGGGATGAATGTTGTCCTCTCCGTGAATAGTCAGAACAGCCCCATTTCTTATCAGTTTTAGTTTCTTATGGAGAGTAGATGGTACATCCTGGACACTTGGGTCATGCAACTAGGGTCTACCCAGCAACAAGTTAAAAGACGCTGGTACATCTAGTACATGGAACTCGACCGACGTCTTCAAAGGCCCTACTAATATTGCAAATGACACAAGTTCCAGTACGTCCCTCCTTGTGTTGTCATAAGCCTGAACTCCTTGACTGCTTGGTGTGAAGTTCTTCGTCTTTAGTCCTAGGCAGAGTGCTGTTCTGAGCGAGCATACGTTCAAGGCAGACCCGTTATCGATAAGAGTCATAGGGACCCATTTGTCAAGGCACTTAATAGTAATATGCAGTGGTTTGTTGTGATTCCTTCCCCTTGCTGACAGATCTTTATTGAAAAAAGAAATGGCTTTCGGTTCAATCACCGGTAGGATAAGTCACATCAGTTGCTCTAGGGTGGCCTCTATCGGAATGCTGGCTTTATTCAAAACCTTTAGCACAGCTTGTCTGTGTTTGTGCGAGGCCATCAGTAGCCCCCAAATGCTGATGTTGGCTTGCATCTTCTTTAACTGCTTTAACATCGCATCATCCTCTTCTTCATGTTCTTTTCCCTTTCCTTTTCCACTTGGTTGCCCCTTTTCCAACTGGGCTGGCTTGAAATGCCGCCCACTTCTGGTCAGATGTTCTATCTTTTCCTCAAAATTCCATAATCATGTTATTATGTCGCTGGTCTGTCGCACTTCGTTCACAAGTAGAGGCTTTCGAATGCCCACAAATTGCCTAAATCAGTGATTTTCATTCTTCCTCTTCTCACCTCATCATCTTTGATGGCCCATGTATTACCAATTTCTTCCCATATGTCCTCTTCGATAAAGTTCACATGTTGTTCCTGAGTGGACCAAAAATCGGTCCACTTTGCTCCGTCAGACTTCAGCACAACTCTTACTAGCTAATAGGATTGCATTTTATCCACATATACCTCTTCCTCAAAAAGGTGGGGAAGGGTAATGCCATCAAGCACGTAACCAAACCCATATGGTCAGGCTGGGTAATCCAAAGACCAATCATCTTCTTCGTTGTGCTCTTCTTCTTCTTCTAGTTGGGTAGTTGGGAATGCTGTCTGTTATCACTCCCAAGCACCATCATTCCATTCCTCCATCCTATCTCGAATGCCTCTCACCACGATAAATAAACATGTTGTTTGATCCTCAGTTACTGAAACATGAGGGCGTGGTAGGTATCCTGAACAGATGTGCTGACTCGGGTCCTCTGATTCCCCCAGAGACATGTAATTTACCTCGGCCAGCCTGGCATGATTTGACAGTGGGTTAGTCGTGACATTCAATTTTGGGGTGGGAGCTGGTGGTGGGATCACCTTGTTGTCAATAAGATTCTAGATCTGATGACGCAGCCTCATACATCTATTAGTCAAATGTCTGTGATCGTGGTGGAAGGCACAGTATTGAGAAGCATTAAATCTTGGCGGTAGGGGATCAAGTACAGGCATGGGGTCCAATGGTTTCATAAGCCCTTTCTCGACGAGTCGACTCAGGGCGGTGGATAAAGAAATGTTGAGGAGAGTGAAAACTCTCCTCGATCTTTATTGTTGTTGGCCATTATCTGACTCATTCAATAGGTTCACCTCTTTTGAATGAGACACGAGGTTGGTGGTAGCATACTGGTTTTAGTTATTCGTGGCGAAGGTCCTCCTAGGTTTTTGGCTAGGTTCGACTTTCTCGATATCCCCAGAATGGATTGCGTCTTCTATCTGAACTCCGGCATCAAACAACTGCTCGAATGTGGAGAGTGGCTGTGTAATCAAATAACGCTTCAACGGGGACTGCAGATTCTTCACCACTATCCTCACTTGCTCTTTCTCAGAGGGTCGGTTCGTCATTTTAGCGGCTTTACCCCTCTATCGGGTCAGGAAATCACAAAAGACTCCTAGCTCTCTTGTCAAGTTGTTTTGAGCTCTCTAGTGGTGACATCTATCTGGACATTGTAGCTGTACTGATTGATAAATGTCGTAGCTATGTCCTCCCAAGTTATAGTTTTTGCTACATCGAGAGAGAGGAACCATTTCTGGGCTGCCCCAAAAAGAGATCAGTGAAAGAGCTAAACCTTTAACTAGTCATCAATTTCCATTGGTGACAGGGTACCAACATACATTCGGAGATAAATTCTGGGATCCCCGGTTCCATCAAAATTTTCCATGTCGGGCATTTTAAACTTATCCAGGAGCTTAGTATCTGGGAACAAACATAGTCCTCTCACATCTAGCATGGATTCTTTGATCCCTTTGGCCTTTCTAAGGACCTTCTCCATCTGGTCAATCTTCTCAACCAATGCAGATTCTCTGGTCTGAATTGTGTTTTCTTCCTCAACTGTCACCTGACGAGGGACCCGTGGTGGTGGCGGAACAACTTGCAGTCCAACGGGGACCTGATTATCATCCCAAAAATTCTCAACATTCTCATTTGTGTCCTCCGATTGTCCATTTACAACAGGTATATAGACCTGAATTTCCCGGATCTGCGCCTGAAATTACACTTGAGCCTGGGTCTGCTGTTCTACGGCCCTCTGTATTTCAGAAATTTCTCTCATCAGAGCTGTCAAGTTCACCTCATTCTCTGCCATTTCAGCTGACTGTTCGGATACCCTATAGAGTTTACCTGTCACTGATCTTTCTCAGACACGTGTTGACTGTACTTTTCTTGGCCCAATGGTAAACCCATAGAGAACCTAGATCCCAAAAGTATAATAACCAGTATCAGACACTTCCCAGGCAAACATTCTGACAATAGATTAGCAAATATCTCGGATACCCCAAAACAGCGAATCATGAGCAGATAAACATGGAGGCTGAAACAATGCCCCTGTCGGGCTCATGTTGGCAGCATAACAATAGGATGACACGGGATGACGGCTAAGGAGAAGATTAACCAACTTCTAGAGGAAAAGTTTTATCTAAACGAACAGCACTCCAGTAGGAAAAATAGTTCTAACCCTCAAGAGACCGTTTCAATCTAGATTTTTAGGAAAAGCGGGCAGCATAACGGTAGAAAACTAGCTCACACAGGTATGGCAAGGGTATCCTAAACAAAGGCAGAGGAAGCCAACAATTTAGAAAGAACTCGAAGGAGAGAGAAACTACCCTAGAGGCTTCAAAATGAAACACGGGCATGATCCCCGAGAAGAAAAAAACTATGATGTGAAAATCGAATACGGTGAGGAACAAAGCCCGGGAAGAACCCGAAGGCGAAAAACTAATCTAATCAAGGGATAACGAAAAACCCATGCCAAACTCGAAAAAGAAACTAGCTTAAACTCGAACAAAATAATCCTATCAATACGCAAATAAAACATATAATAAAGAAAACACGTAATCCTACTAGGGTTAGCAGCACCTAATTGGGGGTTCTAAGTTCACTACATGCAAAAGGCCAATTTTGGTCAATCGAACAAAGTACCTTCTGAATAGAGCCGGCTATATACCTCTCATGCCTGGAGTGCTGCAGGACATGGTCAAGCAGTACGCTCGAACTTTTTTACTGCACCTATGATAGCATACAATCAGTAACGCTTGCCCGCCTTCCCAACAATCCCCGAAACGAATGAATGTTCAGGGCGTCGGGTCGACTAGGCAGGAGAGTTTGAAGAACAATGCACATGCATGCGAAAATGCAAATGAGAAATTCTTTTTAAGAATCAATGATGTTTTCAAGTCTAACCCTCTTATTTGATTTTATAAACCAGTCCCCAGCGAAGCCGCTAGAAAATACTGTGGCGTTGGGATTTAGTGATTTTGGAAATGTTTCAAAAATAAGGAATTCAAAGATGTTTAAAAAATATTTTCACACCTTGAAAGTCAAATTCTGAAAATCTCTTTTTGTTGAAAATGGAGTCGCCACTTAGTTTTTGAAAAAAACTAAGAAAAACAAAAATGGCTACTGATATTTACAACGTTTAACCAGAGAAAGAGGGTTCGGGGGCTAAGGTACAAATTGAGGAAGGTGTTAGGCACCCCGTTCGCCCACCGTAAGGTTGGGCTCGACTAATCATCATTGGTTCTTTAATATGATTTCTCAAATGCATGCAAATAAAGAAAATAGAGGCAAAGAGAGAACATTCAAAATCAAATATGAAAAATACATAACATACGTATATAGAATGCCAAATAAAATAAATATCAAAAGAAAAATCTTAAATCCTACGGCATGCAATTTTTTAACTAAATGATATATGGAACACATCCGCATACAATTTCATCAAATTGAACTAAACTATCAAAACTTGAATAAAAGAGTAAAACATATGGAAGCTGTTAAAATTACCTAAACATGGATTTGCTACAAAATAAAAATTAAACTATCATAAACGTGCTTTCGAATAAAGAAACTAAAACATGCACTAACATTAACATGGTGAATTGGTAAGAGAAATGAAAAATACAAAATTAAATATGCATAAAAAAAGATCCTAAAAGAAGATTTATAAAAGAAACTTATGAAAAGAGTTTTAGAAAATGTTATACTAAGAAAAGATATTCTAACTATTTACATTTTTAAAACAAAACAAAAACAAAAGAGAATAATATTATACTAAAAGGTGAAAAACTAGTTTAAAAGACTTTTTATGATTTTTGGGTTTAACAAAATAAAAAAAATTACCAACATTAAAGAGAACAAAAGAGAGGAAAAATAAAGCTAATAATAAAAAGAAAAAAAAAAGAAAAGAGAGTAAAAGGCTAGGAAATACAATTACACTAATGTTAAAATAAAATAAAATAAAATTTGAAGATGAAAGCTAGAAAAAAAATATTAAATTAATGTTAGTAGAAGAAAAAGAGCATTAAATCAAAATTATAAGAAAAGAAAATATAATTTTATTAAAAGAAAGTTAGACTAACTAAAAGAAAAAAAAAAATGAACACAAGGATAAGAGCATTATAATAATGATATTGAAGGAACCTTAAACTAATAGTAGAAGAAAAGGAAAGAAAGTAAAATGGGACATTAGCGTTAAAGAAAAGAAAAAGAAATGAGATATTAAAAGAGAAATGAAGCTATATTACAAGAAAATAGAAATGAATATTAGTATTAGATTAAAGGTTAACTAATATTAAAAGGAAAAAAAAGAATAAGACATTAGCAAAAGAAACATTAAAATAAAATTAAAAGAATGATTAGCATTAAATAGGTACAATATTAACAATTGCAACTATTTTTATGTAAGTGGTTGTATTACAACGATATCGACATTGTTTAGTCGTATCGTCACGTTATGTTAATACTAATTTGATAAGTATATTAAAGAAAAAGGTAATGTGATTGTGTGAATGTGTAAACTAAAAAATTAATTAAAGCGATTAAGTTAAATGAGGCAATGCGATCAATAAACAAGTTTAACTCCATAAATGAAGGAAATGCGTGAATTGAAATTGAATCTAGCCCGATCACTCCAAAAGAGAGAAAATGGAGTTAAAAGGATCGAGGATCCAAACGAGTTACCTAGATTGCCGGAGAATTCTCAAGTCGGGAATGTTACTCAATAGTCCAATCCTCATGTGGTGATCCAAGCTAGGGTTGCAATGTAAACGTCAGAGGCTCGGATCTCGGTATTTCGGCAAGACTTCAATGTCAGGGCTCATAATTGATCGGCAACTCGGCAGAGCTTCTCTCACTAAACCTCTCACTCAAACTCTGTACTTGAAAACGTACCAAAGGTACGGTATTTGTAGAGTTCTTCAACCAATGAGGTGTTGCCACCTTTTAAGACACGTCAGGCCACTTGGAGTTGGAGGCCGCCGCAATGCAAGTTGGCGGTTGCCATGTTTTTTAAAGGTTCTGCAAGGTTCTATTGGCGGTCGCGACAATGCAAGTTGGCGGTCGCTGGTTTGTAGGTGGCGGTCGCTAGTTTGTAGGGTTTCCAAGAGGTTATATTGGCGGTCACCTCAATAAACATGACGGGTGCCTTACTTGGACAGCAAGTTTGGATGGAGTGTCTACAATTGGGCGGATTTTTAAACCGCCCTAGTACTGGGTAAGTTGCTGGATTACTCTCCAAGTGGGAGATTGCTGGGATGTATGGAACGTAATAAGCACCAAGCATGGAATTTCAGAAACTGGTACTCTTAGGGTGCTAGTCAATCGAGAAGCTAGCGCTCGCTAGACGCTTGAGCACCAGTCAGTCCAGAAGCTAGCACTCGCGGGGAGCTTGAGCACTGCCAGCGCAGATTATTTTTTAACCTAGGATTTTTATATCGTTATAAAGCATTATTCAGTATTACAATTGTTGGACAGACTTGTGAGTGCATGAAAATAAGCCTAAAACACTTGTAACTTCTTTTTCTTTTTGTCATCATAGTAAAAACTCGTAGTATTCGTGGACGTAGAAACATTTGCTGAACCACGTAAACTTTGTGTTTCTTGTTGGCGTGATTGTTTCTTATTCTTGTTCGCGGATTTGTGTTCGCGGTTGCTTATCTTGACGTCCTGTCGAGGGTTTGTTGATTGAAACCCCAACAAATGGACCTAGTCTTCCAAACAAAGGTTCTTGATCGAAAAAGGAGAGAGGAAATTAAAATTTTGACACATCATAACTTAGATGAAAACCAAGGGGTACAATTCAATCTTGCAAATTTAATTAATTCATTCACAAAAGACGATATCAAGTACATTTGATCCAAAGGTTGAAATTAAATGTAGCAATTCATTCTAATAAAATAAATACCATTAAATAAAGATTAATTTTTTGTGTAGACAACACACATCATATATTTTTAATCCAAGGATAAAGTCTTATAAAATTTAATTAATTAAAAAGAAAGACAAGTGTCAAGCTCTCAATCGCCTTGATCATCGTCAAACTAAATGCAAACTTGGTTACCTTCTAACCAAAAGAGGATGACTTCTAACTAAAAAAGAATGACAAGTGTCACGCCCCGAACTCCGGGTCACGTGAACTCCGCTTAAGAACTCAACGTTACCAAATCACCGGGAAGACATTTTCTTTAAACCCCTATTTATGGTCTGAACCTCCTTTAAAGAAAGGTACTATAATGTAATTAGTTTCAAAAGAAGTTCCTTTCTTAAACTTTAAAATCTTTCTAAGTAAATTTCTTAAACATTTCGGCAAAGTCTCCTCAGTTTTTTGGACTATCCCAAATTTTTCTGTAAATCTGTCAAACTCAATTCACAATATATACTCTGGCACCGCCTGGATTTCAACTCTCAAACATGATCAAAACTATTACAACCATTCATTTCCAACTACATCACAATTATACCAATACCCAAAGAAAATTAAACCATACAAACTTAAACTAAATAATAAT
>JAOTRH010141488.1:0-13759 GCA_034768845.1 Heliamphora exappendiculata | reverse complement strand
TTATAATTTTTAATTTATTTTAAGCGTTCACAATTTTTGCTTCAAATTATAATTATTATTTTTATTTCAACTATAAATTATAATTTTTATCAAATTCTCATAATTTTTATTATAAATTATAATTTATAAATTATTAATTTTAATTATCTCAAACTGGAAAAAGATTTAATTTAAAGTCAAAGCTAGTTCTGAGCTAACTGTCCTATCTTGTATAGAACTGTTAGGTTGGAGTTTCAGTTCTCCGTTTTGCTTAGTATACTCACATGGGAACGGCTTCTCTTCGATTATTAAGGAATGATCCAATTTAGTTGTATTGATGGATTTTGAGTAAAAATGGGTCCAATTTGACTATTCGAACGATATATTTTATTATCTTAATTATTTAAATTATTTATAAAAAAATTTAAATTAATTAAATATCGTGAAGTATTTTAACAAATTATATTTTTGTTAAAAAAAATAAACAGTGACGTCTCTGCCGTGAATTCTTTTAATACAAATGAGATACGTTCAAATACTTAACGGTATCTCATCAATTTATTTTTTCTGTACAAATGATCTACATATTAAAAATAATAAATTATATGGTTTGAGTTATCAAAAGAGATTCATTTGGAACTCAAAATTACTTCAACTGGACAAGTCTCTCTCATTCTTAAACTTGGGAGAAGCTGCTCCTTATCAAATTATTACCACGTACTTTAATATTTCAAGGTCTCACAAGCCGCCCACTTGATTTATTGTTTTTTTTTATCAGTTATTTAATTGTTGAAATTTCAATTAAAAAGAAAAAAAAGAATTCTCGATGTTAGGGCTGATTTGTGATAAATTTTGGTGATTTGGTTTATTTTTTTATATTTTTTGATTTTTTGATTAAATTTATTTATTTTTTGAAATTCTCTTTGATGAGATAAATTTGAAAGAAAAAAGTTTAGCCCAAAAATAAAAAAATCATTGCAAACAAAAATTAGTTAAAATAAATGAATTATATTGCTTATTTTGTTTTTTGTATTTTTGGAATGTCTTTTTTTTTTTTATCGTTTGAATAACAAAATTTATTTTTAAAATTTTTTTCGACAAATAAGTACAAATAAATCAAAACGTTTGACCAAATGAGAATATATATTTATTAAAAATAAAAACAAATCTAAAATAAATTAATAAACTATTATTTCAAATCAATTCATGCTAAATTATGTTTTGCCCTGTCATATTTTTCGGTTAGCCTTAAAAGGTTATTTTGGACCTTTTATTCAGATACGACCAAATTTTTTTAGAGAAATTGCAATGGCTTCTCTCTTGATTTTTGAAATAACAAAACAAATGGATCAAGCTTTCATGCCCGCCTCCTATTTCATGCCTACCATACACATGCCTCATATCTTGTCATTGAATTCAATGAAATTAATCTCAACCATCCATTATAATTATACTATTTGATATTGTTGAATTAATAATTTATAGATTATATCTTATAATAAAAATTATGAGTATTTTGTAAAAATTATAATTTATAACTAAAATAGAAAAAATAATAATTATAAGTTGTAGCAGAAATTATAAGTATTTAAAAAATTTATAATTTATACTTAAAATTAATAATAAAAAGTTAAAAACTACCGACAGTAAACCCCCAAATATTTTACTTGACTGCCTGTTCATAGAACCAATTACAACCAACATCGATTCTAATGAACTAATATTTAGTAATTTCATGTAAATTGATTTTGAAATCAATTCAAGACATTTAAAAGCCCTTAAAAGATATAAATTATCGTTAAAATCAATTCAACAACTAATACTTAAGGTCAAAATAACATGAAATATTGATCATATTACCTATCGACGAAAACCTATACCAAGCAACTAGAGATCCAGTTAGAGTAGGGACAAAACTAGATTTTATTATTTTTTATTTTTTATTTTTTTATTTTTTTTCCGACAAAACAGATGTAAATTAATAGAATCTCAAATCTAAAAATAAAATTTAAAAAATTATCATATTGAACACCATAATAATAATAATAATAATAATAATAATAATAATTAAAAACAATACAATCATTTTAAAGTAAAAGTATCAAATTTAACTAAATAAATATTCATAACAAAATAAAGAAGGAACCTCGTGATTTATCAAAGAATTATAATTTTATCATTACTTCCATTACAACATATTGGTAGCAAAATAACAAACAATGCTCTATAAAAAAAAATTCATTATTAAAATAAAGCAAACTCTAAAATAAGAACTTATGAAAAGATTTTGATTTAACTTTTGTATAAAAGATAAGTTACATATATTTAGGCTAATTTTAGAACGCAAGCGTATTATAGTTATGAAAAATAAAAATTTAAATATTAATATTGATAGGCTTACTCTCTTATTTTACTAAATTAGTTTAACGAATCATATAATACAATTACAAACATCAAATTAACGAGTTCTACATAAACTCTAATTACATTTAATATTGTGAACATGCCATATCAGATAGTAAATTAATTTTAAAAACTAAATAAACCACTATATTATTATTATTGTTATTATTATGGAAATACTATGATCATAGAATCCTGAAATTTAAAAATATTAGAGATGCAATGAAAAATACTCAAAATGCTATTAATTTTTTCTTCAATGTTTACCTAAAAAATGTCCCGCATTTTATTCTATACAACAATGTCCACAATCTTATTCTAGTTTAATTTAGGCGGTCAAATGAATCAAGCAATTCGATCCGCTTTTTATTTATCTTTTAATTGGATTATGTTTGAGATTTTTGTATAGATAATTTTTTTAAATAGAAGATGCTAATCACCGCCTATTGGACGGTGAATAATAGATCAAAACTTTATAAATATTTGTACAAAATATTTTGATATTTCTAAATACGGCAAGTCTCACCTTCAAAAGTGCACTGATATTAAAAATAAGTTGTCTCAATTATTTTTTCATCCACCGCTTATTAAACGATGGATAACATAATTATTTTTTAATTAACTTTTTTAATTTCTCAACTTTATTTTGGTGTGTTTGACAAAGTTACTGTTGGTAGTTTATAAATTGTAATTTGCAGTAGAAACTGTGAATATTTGGTAAAAATTGTAAATTGTAACTAAAATAAAAGAAAAAAATAATTATAAATTGTAACAAAAGTTGTGAGTATTTAGAAAGTTTATGAATAAAATTAATAATAAGAAGGGATAATTACACTTACCTCCCATGAAATTTAAGTTTATTACAGGGATCTCCCATGTGGTCTCTGAAATTACACTAACCTCTCATGAGATTTAATTTTTAATATCAATTGCACCAAACTGTTAAAATTTTCGTTGAAATTTAACAAAAATCGCCCCTTTCACCCCAAAATCAACATTCTCACCACAAAATCACTATTCAAGTCACATTTCTCTCCTAAACTCATCATTTCTACCCCAAAACCACCATTCTACCCTTCCCACCCCAAAATCACATTTCCCAAAATCACTCTTCCGTTGAATTTGGGGTGGGAATGATGGTTTTGGGGTAAAAATGGTGGTTTTGGGGTGGAATGGGCGGTTTCATTAAATTTCAACGAAAATTTTAACATTAAGTGCAATTGATGTTAAAAATTAAATCTCGGGAGAGGTTAGTGTAATTTCAAATACCATAGGGGTGGTCCCTGTAATAAACTTAAATTTCAGGAGAGGTAAGTGTAATTATCCCTAATAAAAATTAAAAACTGCTAACAATAACATTCCTAAACACCCTCTTTATGGGCTTGCAGTATAGGTTTTGTTAGGATTTGAACACCAATCTCCGAATGCGAACGGAAGAAAAAACTATTACACACACCAAAGAAAGATCATACAACGATATACGTGGTTCGACACACCCTGCCTATGTCTAGGAGCAAGAGAGAAAATATTTCACTAACGTCGAATGTGAAATAGTATAATACTCATCTCCTTTCTCTCTTCCAGTCAACCTCATAGATTTCCATCTGCTCTTTTTTTTAACCATAGGGCTCTATTAATTTCCTATTTATAGGGGCACACACATGGAAACCCTAAAGAAATTCTAGTTAGCCCATATTATTATAAACCCTATACATAAAAAATACTAGTGAACTCCTAATTTCACACCAACTCAATTACATATAGACCAAAATAATATAATAAATATGAACCCGGTAGAATATAAGACAAGACAAACAATCTCCACATTGACTTGAATTCTACAAATTATCCTGAAGATAACCAGCGTTGATGTCTATTCTACCGTCATCGTCGTGGCCGATCTGCCACATCTAAACAACATGGCCCACACTTCTACACCGAGGGTCCCACACCTCTACACCGAGGTGCCTACACCCCAATCCGGGTGCCCCACAAAATTCACTACTTTGTAGAAGAACGTGGCCTCACCTCTTTCCCTTTGTGCACACAACTAGAGAGATCACTGCCACTAACTAAATCAAGAGCAAAAGAGACTCGCTTCTGTCGAGATGTACACGTGTCCATCACGTCAAGTGCTCTTGCGTCTTGCCGACATTCTACACACCATCTGATTTGCTCACCTACGCACTTGTACTACCTCGCCACTTTCGTGTACCCCTGCACATATCCCATGTGCTTCTCTGCAACTGCTATTCACCCTGATCACTCTTACTCTTTTTTCGTGTATGTTGTCTACTTAAACTACTTATCTGATGTCTGACAATAACTCTACCTATCACAACATTCCGTACGAGCCTGTATAGATTGTCAATCATTTGTTCTTGCAGTACATCCATATTTTTCCTTGAAATCCAAAGAACTCTACCTCTAGATGAGAACCTGCAACCTCTCGAATCCAGCATTCCCAAATAAATCAAATTCTTCCTTAGATTTGGTACATGTCTAACCCCAGTTAAGACCAAAACGATCCTATCAAGCCTATAAAACCGCACTGTCCCTATACCGACAACTCTGCTTACTACATTGTTAGTCATCCTAACAGTACTCCCATCACATAACTGATACGTGTCAAAATACTCTCTAACTGCACTCATGTGGAATGAACATCCCGAATCTAATATCCAATCTGATTTTTTTGTACTTGAAGTAACTGTGAGCACTTTTGATTCTTCATAATCGGAGCCATCTGTAATCGCTGTATCTGATGATTGTTCTTTTCCTTTGTCCTCCTTGTACTTCAGACAATTTCTCTTCAGATGACCTTTTTTGTCACAATAGTAGCGCTTCCCTTTGTAACCTCTTGACTTGGAACGGCCTTTCTTCTTAGACCCCTCCTGCCTCACCGTCGCCCTACCTTTGACTTTTCTATTGCCTGATGCAATTATGATGCCCTATCTCTATGATTTCTTCAACTTCTCATGAGATATGAGAGCAGCAACAACCTCATCTAAATTGAAGGTATCTTTTTTAAATATCAGTGTAGTCATCAGATGCTTGTATAATGAAGATAAGACAATCAAAAGGAAAATTGCTTTATCCCCATCTTTGATCTTTGTACCGATAGAATCTAATTCCGTCAGTATCCTGTTGAACTCGTTCAAATGCTCCATAAAGTTCGCTTCTTTTGTCATCTGAAGTGCATATAACTGTTTCTTTGAAGACAACTGATTTATCAATATTTTGGACTTGTATCTACTTTCCAACTTAGCCTAGAGTTCTGCCGGGTAGCTTTCGTTGATACCTTTCCGAAGAGTGCTATTTTCAAGATACAACTGGATCGTACTGTTCGTCAAATCCTTCATCTCTTCCCACTCTACATTCTTTATCGTTTTCGATTTTCCTAACTTCTTCTTGAGAGCCTTGATCAGTCCTTCGCGCACCAATATATTCTTCACCCTTTGATACCATAAGGTGAAGTTGTTGTGACCGTTAAAATGTTCAATCATGAAACCCGAACTCTTTAACGCCATTAGAATTGTGTTTGACAATCTCCAACAATTTGAACTCGTCGCAATACCAGATATGTGTACTTTTTGTCCCACGCAACCTAAATCAACTCCCATTGTACCCGATCGTTCTTGATTATATTCGATCACACTCGATCAATCTTAATCTAAGTTGTTATGTCCAACCCAATCAAACAGTGCAGAAATCGAAAAATCTAACCGTACCTATGAATTCACAGCTTTGAAAAACCTTAAGTGACATATTTTTCTTAAATTATTTTGCTATATATACGAGTCAATACAACAAAATTAATTTTAAACCATCAATTTAATCAATGCCGCATAGGATTATTGCCCACCTATTCCATCATCACGCTGGATCTAAATCGATAATCACAAACCATTCCAAATCGATAATCACAAACCAATTAAGATTAGCACTATTCCAAATTGAATTAGGTTCAAATTGAATCCCGAATCTTCAACAACCAGTGAATTAGCAATGGATTCCTCATGTGCAAGAAAATCGCTTTTAATGCCTCAACGTTTCACACCAGTGCTGCACACAATACTCCTGCAACGAACAAATTTTTTTTTTTACAGTTCGCCACTGCTATTTCTTTTTTTTTTGTGAAAATTAAATAATTTTTTGATTTATACGAACCAAAATAAAAAAATCATACATTGCTCTGATCTCCCACTACAGTTTCGAATCACCTAATGCTGGCTCTGATACCACTTGTTGGGATTTGAACATAAATTTTCAAACGCGAACGGAAGCAAAAATTATTACACATACAAAAGAAAAATCTCACAACGATATAAGTAATTCGTCACAACCTGCTTACGTCTAGGAACGAGAAAAAAAATATTTCACTAACGTCAAATGTAAAAGAGTACAGCACCCGTATCCTTTTCTCTACCAGCTAACCTTATAGATTTTTTATCTGTTTTTTTTAACTCTATAACTCCATTAGTATTCTATTTATAGATACACACACGTAGAAATCCTAAAAAATTCTAATCAACTTATATTATTATAAATTCTATACATAAAAAATTTTAGTGGACTCCTAATTTTACTCCAACTTAATTACATATAGACCAAAATAATATAATAAACATAGATTCGATAGAATATAAGACAAAGCCCAATAGGTTTGACCCGCTTTTTCTCTAAAAGCAAAGCTAAAGGCTTAAAATAAGGAAAAAGAAAATTAAAAAATAGATTAAAAATGCTGATCGAAACATGTGACAACATTGTCGTTTAGAAAAAGACAAAAAGGGAATAAAAAAAAAATTAAACAAGCTTTTGGGGCCGAGACCCGTTTTGTAATGACTTTTTGTTTGGTACAAATCTTGGGCCAGTTGATTAACGCCCACATATATATAGTTAATTTCAGCCTAACCGAACTAGCATCGCCTGGACCGGTTCCAGGGTCGGGCTTATAATTTTTTGGACTAGTTTGTTATTATCCATTAAGTGGAGAAATTATTATTGTTTTTTGACATTAATAATTCACCATTTGTATTCTAGGACTTGGACGGGCTAATAGTTTGTTAAATTCTAATTGCGTTTAGTTTAGTTTTCTTTTAATACGTTTTTCATTTTTAAATATAAGAGAAGACAGCTCCTTTGGTTCTTTGGAACCCAAAAAAAAAAACTTTTCAATTAATTACTAATCACACTCATAAATAACCAAACTAAGCTTATGTTTGGATTAATTTTTTTTTTATAGATTTTTTAATTTTTTTTTTGTAAAAATATAAATATAAAAATATATTAAAAAAATTAATTGATGTCAAACAAATAGACTTTTTAAAAAAAATTTAAATAAAAAATTAATTTAAACATAGGCTAAAGTACTCAAATGGCCACTAAAATTGACATACCACGTCACGATAATGACATAATTATTAAATATTAAATTCATCTATGAGTTGTATGAAATATAGAATTTAAACATAAAATTAATATAAAGCAATTATTTCGTGTTATTAGTGTTATGTGATAAATTTACATACTATTATTATTTAATATAGTTATAATACATTTTATAATAAAAATACAATAATTTAATTTTGTTAAATATAATAATTTACATGTATTATATAAATTATAATTATTTATTTATAAAAAAAATATAACATCGTTTATATGATATTCTCTCATAATTTGCGAAAGTAACATAGGGTGTTTACCCATTTTATGGTACTCTTGAAGTGTGAATGGAAAAGCAAAGTCAAATGTTCTGATGTAAAAGATTTTGTGAACTTTCATGCGGTGTGGGTCCCGAGATATTTATAACCTCAAACTTTGTTCCAGCTTGTGACATGTATTTCAGGCGCACCACATGGGTAGAATCCGTGACTTAATTGGGGGTGTTTTGGGCAAAATTATTATTTAGTAATTTTTAATATTAATTTTAATTATAAAGTATAAATTTTTAATTATTAATTATTTTTATTATAATTTATAAAAAAATTTATTTCAGTTATAAATTATTATTTTTATTAAATACTTACAACTTCTAGTATAAATTATAATTATTAGTTACTAATTTTAATAATATCAAATATTATCAATATGTTTTTAGGTATTTTTATATAAAATTATAAAAAAAATGTCAAATTATAATTTTTTGACTTTACACATTAATTAAAATTAATTTTTAGCTAAATGAAGCAAAACCATATATATATCTAATTTGATTGAGATAGTTTATTTACTCGTTAATTACAATACATTAATGTTATTGATACTATCTCATTTATTTTATGAATGATTAATTAAAAGTCTCATTTAAGAGACTTGTATTCTACTAGATTTTAATTATTTTTTTAATATTATACTAAATTCTATTTTTTTAAAATTATTAATTAGTTAAACAAATATACGCCCGTACTTTTTATATTCTACATTTTTTATGCTTCTTTTTCCCAATTTTACCGATGCCTTCTCTCTAGGCATTCCCATGTCGTCGTCACCCTTTGTTAGTCCCCGGTCACCAGCGAGATGAAGAACAACTCGATCTGGTCGCCAGTGAGATGAACCACCATCCTCACCGGAGCCCTCGTCATTGCCGCTCGCTAATCGCCGTTATGCGCCGCTATTGCCTTGAACTAGATCTGCCTTGTCGCGCTCACCGCCGTCGTGCTCGTCGCTCGCCGCCGTTGTGCTCACTGTAACCAGATTTGCCTAAACCACTGTTGTCCGCCATTGCCCTTCCAATTGTCTCATGGTTGGCTCCGTCTATAGGACATGTTGGCATATGCAAAGAGGATGGAGCTATTTTGGTTTTCTTTGGATCCAATTTTGAAAATGTTGATGAAGAGAGAGAGAGAGAGAGAGAAAGAGTTTACCCGATTTCTGTCCAATTCTGTAAATTTTGTAAATGTTTTGAATTTCGCGATTGGTGCTATAGCCAGATACTTTTAACTTGACAGAGAGCAGGTAAACTTCTATGATTGTTCTCAAATTCAATTTGATGTGATTTAAGTGCTGTGTGTGTGTGCGGGCACGCGGGTGCGCGAGGTGGTTGTTTTTGTTGTGATGGTGGTGGTTGTGGTGGTGGCAGTCTCGTATGAAGTTGGTGTAGTTGTACAAATATCTCATTTTTTATAATGTTTAACTTCAAAAATAATGATGCATTTGTAGTTATACAAATGAAATGTCTTATTTATTCAAAAATAATAAGACATTTACACATTTAAATATACATTCATTTAAAAAATGTCTCATTTACATAAAATGTCTCATTTTGAAAAATGAGACATTTGTTATGAAATGTCTCATTTGTTCAAGAAATATCTTGAGGTATTTCATAACAAATGAGACATTTAATATCAGATTTAGAATCAGAATGAGATATTCATAACAAATAAGACATTTGATATCAAATTCAGAACTAGAATAAAACACTCATAATAAATGAAATATTTCATATCTAGAACGATAATCTTTTGATTTCTTATTTATCTCTGATGAATCTAGTTGTGGTGACAGTAAAAAGTGGTAGTGACATGGTAATGTTGGCGTCGGTGGTAGTGGCGACAGCGGTACAAGTGGTGGTGATGGAGAGTGGTGTTGGCAGTGGTGAATAGTGTATGTTATATTAGGAGTAATTTTGGTATGAAAATATCAAAATAAGACTTAATGAAATATAATTCTTAAGTGGGACTTATTGAAATTCAAGTCCCCTAAATGGGACCTAGCGCCAAATCACCCATAAATTTATCATATGATGTAATGCTTTCACAAGTTTTGAATAACTCGTAACGTGACATTCACAAGCAGCGAATACTAAATGAATACAATAAATAAAAAAGAAAATCGTGTAAAATTTGAAATAAAAATCACTAGAAATAAAAATAGATCAAATTTCTACTTAATTAATTTATTAGACTACAACCTAATATGAAATATCTATATATTATAGAAAAACTTAATTTATTAGCTTTTAAAAGCTAAACTCTTAATTCTACTTGTTTTTTTTAAATTTTTTTTGCATTTATAAAATATAAAAAATACTTGTAATTAATATTGTAATATAATTCAAATATTTGATTTTTGACTTTAAGTAGTACTATATATATAATCATTATAAAAAGTGTAAGGACATCTACTCCCTACCATTTCTTACATTCAATATTATCAAATATTATTAAATTATGATAATCTTAAATATATTTCTGATAAAATTAGTAGACTTTTTATTTTTATATTTATATTTATTTATTTGCGATTCTATTTACCTAAAAACTTTATTTAGATAAAATGATATGTTTAATTATTAATTATTGAATTTTTACTATATTTTTTTTATAGAACTTAAGGGATTAGTCTTCATTTTCTTGCCTTCATCACAGCACCATGTTTAGGTTTGGTATATATAATTGATCAAAACATTTATGTAAAAATGGCACATTCAATTTGTAAAATTAAGATTTATTAGTAAGATTAGCTAATTTAATATCAGATTTGTTTGGGTGGGTTTTTAATGTATTATTAGAATTAGTTATTGAGAACAATATATTTATGATCAAATTATGCGAATTTTGATGTATTTTCTATCACATAAATAAATTGGATGATGTAAAAAGTTATAAAAAAAAAACAAGTGAACTATGATTTGAATTTAGTTAATCATACAAAAGAGTGAAAAAACCAAAAACAAAAGCGTGTAACGCTCCAAATTACGTGACAACCCCGCATATCCCTTTTCATGAACATGCAATGCTAAGAGATTAATGTAATGTCCTAAGTAGAATATTGGTTCAATAATATGAATAAAAAACTTAACGACGTTGTTAAAAATATTTAATACCAAATTATTAGTAGTAGTTCACGAGTTTTATTATATGTCATAATTAATTTCTATCTTCCATCACTGTGGGATGGGTATCATAATATTCCCACTCAAATAAGTCATGCCTCATCACGTGATTCAAATTTTTTTCCAGACTAAGATATAAATAGCAGCTCATTAGTGGACACATAATAACCATATGAGTGCACAAAGTATGTAATGTAACCCCGGGGTCTTTACACCTCTTCAGAACATCTATTTATATATCTACACCACCATGAAACCCTTAATGGAATTAATATTCGCTCTGATAATATTTGTAACAACCGAAGTGTACTACTAACTCAATAACTTGAACACATGGCCTAACGACGTGATCCAAAATGTTTAAACATAAATAATTAGTAGTATCTACAAGTTTTATTATATACCAAAACTTATTTTCTATCTCTTAGCAATGTGAGATGGAGTATCACAAAGTGATTGTTTCTTAGCGATTTAGTGATAATAAATATCATAAATAATTTTAAATATTACCAAAACTAAATGCAAAATGCAAACTATACTAATTTTAAGATATATTTTATTTATTTTTTTTAAAGTTTAGTTGATTGAAAATTCCAATTTTTTATTCAAGAATAAGTATATTAATTACAAAATGTTGAAATTCATAATAAAATTCTGAATTGATAACTTTCAAGAAGGTAAACATTGTATTTATTTTCATCTAAAACAAAAGATGTGAAGTTAAGTAAAACTAAAATAATTTTTTGATCTCTTAATTGATGTTGTTACGTATAATTTAAGTAGTTTTTTAGAAAAATTATCCAAATAAACATGACAATAATTTTAGCTCAAAATCTTATCTATATGTAAAATTTATATTATTTTACTTTTCTTTAAAATCTCAATTAAAATTTGAAATTTTAACACATTATATAAATTTATTTATTTTATGGCGTGCATAGCACTAGCTAAAGTGCAAGCTTATAAGTATGGAATTACAGTAACAATCACAAGCTGTGGATTACTAGAATAATTCAATGAGTTAAAAAAAAGGATAAAATTTGAAAAAACTCACTAAAAATAAAAATAAATCAAAACTAGAATACATTATTGCCAACGAGATTTAGGCTCCGGTTGTTTTCATATAAAATATTTTTTGCTAAAAAATGTTACATCAAAAAACAAAAATTGATTTATATAAACAAAAACCATTTTTGGTGTCAACAGGAGAAGTGGTGAGCGACGGTGATAAGAATAGCAGTGGTGGTGGCGACGACAGTGGTAGTACTAGGGTGATAGTGGCGACATTGATAGTGGTGGTTGTGGTGGTTGCTAGGTGGGGATAGAAGTGGAGCTAGTAGTGGTGATAACAATGGTGGTGGTTATGGCAATGGTTGCGGCGACAATGGGTGGCAGTGGTTGGGCGAGGGCGACGATTGTGGTGGTGATAGTGGAGGAGGCAACAATAGTGGTGAGTGTTGGACAAGAGGCTCAAGCGGCTTAAGCATCATCAGTTGTAGCCCAATTGACACAAGCTTAAGTAGTACTTCAATTAGTTAAAACAAGTGCATGTACCATTCAGTTAGTTGGAGTCGGTTAGTACGTACTTCTGCTGTTAGTTACTTCTACTATTAGTTAGAGAGATTGTTATTGGTTAGGTTGGTGATGTATAAGCCTAATATCTATCTCAAACGTCTTGTGTAAAAGAATTTATTCAATCAAAATGAAGAAATATTTTTCTCTTTCTTTCTAATCCAGAATTTCTTCATGGTATTAGAGCCCCTTAAGCTCTAACAAGCAAGTCTCCCCTGCTTCATTCTTCTTCTTCTTCTTATTCTTCTTCTTCTTCTTCAATTAATGATGAGTCAAAATTCATCTGTAGTTCCTTCCAATCTCTCATTTTTATTCAGTAATCTCAGTTCTTTCGTTACTGTTAAGCTTGATCCATTAAATTACATTGTTTGAAAGCAACAATGGCGGAATATTCTGTTGGAATTTTGTGAATTCATTGGCCATTGAATTCCAAAATTCAATAGCAGAATTCAATTGCAATTGAATTGGCCATTCAATTAGCAATTGAATCCAGAAAATTAATACCATTCATGGCTATTGATTTCCCTGTAACCCCCTCCATAATGGAAGATCTATATATACTGTCATCTCATTCAGAGGAAAAAAAGTAGAAAAAGCAGAGAAGAAGAGACATAACAGAAAAAACCGCAGTAGAGATGAGAAAGGAGAGATACAATTCTCAAATTATATTGCAAACTGTAAAATAGAGAAAGACAGACGGAGTATATTCGTAGCCAATCCTTGGTGGTGTTCCAACGATCGTGTAGCCGTTTTATCCTGGGAGGGTGACGCCGGTGGAAAACCTACAGCACCCTCGGTAGGCGGTGAATCATTCTTAAGGAAACTGCGATTGCAAGACTCGGTTTGCAAATTCTATTCCTGTTATTTCTGTTATTTCATTTTTCTGTAATTTCAGATTATTGTAATTGCTGAAAGTTAATAAAGATGTATTTTCTGGATCACCGAGCATGTATATATTTTTGG
>JAOTRH010141467.1:0-13759 GCA_034768845.1 Heliamphora exappendiculata | reverse complement strand
AATTCAATTGCCACCAAGAATTCAATTGCCACTTATGGCTATTGAATTCCAGGCTGACCCTCAGAGCTCCTGGCTCTATCTCTTCCTCTTCTCTATCTCTTCCTCTTCTCTGTCTCTTCCTCTTCCTCTTCTGAGACTCTGTCTCTTCCTCTTCTCTGAGGGAAGAATATAACAAGCCCTTTCATTATTAAGTGTTTCTCCTTGGAAATCAATAGCCACTCATGGCTGTTGGTTTCCAGGCTTCAATTGCAATTGAATGGTCAATTCAATTGCAATTGATCCAGCTATTGAAATCTGAATTTTAATGGCTAATAAAATTCATAGATTCCAACATCTGGTACTCTGCGTGAAGCTGTCAAATTTCTTGTACCACTTCCTTGGAACTTGTTTCAAACCATACAGATTCTTACTCAGCTTGCACACGTCTTCCTTGCCCCATATTGCAAATCCTTCAGGTTGCGCATATAGATGTCTTTTTTCAATTGGCTGTGAAGAAATGTAGTTTTGACATCCAATTGCTCAAGATACAAGTCTTTTGCAGCTTTTCAGCATCGTTCTGATTTTTGTCAAATTCACAATTGGGGAGAAGTTTCCAGTGAAGTCAACTCCTTTTTTCTGTTGAAATCACTTGACAACTAATCTTACCTCGTGGCCCCTGTTGCCTTCGTATTCTTACGTCCTCTATAGATCCATTTGTTGTGCAAGGTCTTCTTTCCAGCTGGCAGTCTTGTCAGTTTTCATGTCTGGTTTGTTAGCAAAGAGTCTATCTCATCTTTCATTGCCAACTTCCACTTTATCGAGTTCTCAGTTGTAAGGCCTCAACATAACTCTCAGTTTACTACTGTTAGGGAGCAAAATGTTGAACAAGGATGGTGAAAACTACTGTGGTAGTCTGATGCTCTTAGAAGACCTTCCGACTGCCATCATTAGCGTATTGTGCCCCACTTGAGAACTAACATTTTTTTGTCTTTCTCATCCCTATTCTGTTTGGCTCTCTTAGAAATATCATCCATGTTAATGAACTCAAATTTCTTCATCTATGACATTACATTGTCTGTCACTACCTTTGACCTATCCTGGTATAACACCTATTCATTGAAAACCACGTTCCTGCATTTAACAATTTTTTGATTTTGATCATCCCAAAATCGGTAGCCAAACTCGTCATCATCATAATTGATGAAATAACCTTTTCTAGACTTTGATTGTGTAGAGTTCTTTTGGAATAGACAAATAATAAACAATAATAGAGAAGTAAAATATGCAAAATGATCAGAAAACACAAAACGAAGAGAGACGAGGTTGGGTGAAGGAGAAGGCAAGCTGAATTTGGAATACCGGCAGTATGAACGTATTTAGCTATCAAAATCTGATTGATCCGAAAGCATGACTATCCATCCTATTTATAGCACTCAGTGGAGCAATGTTAGGATTCGGATAGAACTCTTCAAGAGATCTAATCAGATCATAAAAGGTGATCTTCGGGGAATCAAGAGATTCTATCCCGATAATCGACCAAGTAGTGTTCTATTCCAACTCAACTAGGTCAGCCACCAGACGCCCCGTGAGTCACGTGATCCACTCGGGTCGAGTGAATCGGGGTCACCCGAATGATTCGAGTGGGAGGGTTCCGTAGCTCAACAAGCCCTTTTTCTTAGCCACCAAACCACATGTCTCCCAACGTCCCGTGTAGGATTATACTGCCATTATCTTCATTATCTCTAGGACAGTCTTTCGATTCTCAGAGGAATTTATAATCATATAGTTTGTGCTATATCTTGGTTGTTCAATCTGTGCTGAGCCACATAGTCAGTGCTCTGTCATTAAGATTTGGTAGTCAGAGCTACATTACAGTATGTGCTATCTTCACGACCAGTGACATGGTAATAATACAGTCTGTGTTGCCTTCATGGTCAGTGTCATGGTAATAATACAGTCTGCACTGTCTTCATGGTCTGTAGTCAGAGATACTGTCGTAGTCAGGGCTATGCTTCATAGTCTGTACTATAGAATGTCTTCATTCGTAGTCAGAGCTACGCTTCATAGTCTGTACTATGAAAAATCTTTTGTCTCTGCACGATGAACAGCGATATTAGTTGGCCTAGTTTATAGGGGGTTCCAACAGCTCGAATCCCCAGTAATTCGAGTCACAAGTGGAATGAGTGGTTTATGTCATCACCTGAGTACCTGGGTTAGAGTAGTTGACATTGGTTAAGTGCAAGAATACCCGAGAAGCTCGAGTCATGAGTGACTCGAGTTATGAGTATTGCATCCGAGCTACTAGAGGGGCGAGTAGCTCGGGTCATGAGTGACTCGAGTTCTGAGCAGAAGTATTGCACCCGAGCTACTAGAGGGGTGAGTAGCTCAGGTCTTGAGTAACTCGAGTTATGAGTATAAGTGCTGTACTCGAGCTACTAGAGGAGTGAGTTCCTCGGGTCATGAATGACTCGTGTTATAAGCAAAAGTCTTATACCCAAGCAACTGGAGGGGTGAATAGCTCCGGTCATGAATGACTCGAGCGGATGTATTATTTAAATCATGTAGCTAAGAAGAGATAATTCTTGTTGCGAAAATGGAGTTCTGTACCCGATCGACCCGAGATATCATGTAGGTTGAACCATTGGCTCGAGAAGGGTGACAAGTGGCTCGACCACGAGATGGGTGACAAGTAGCTCGACCACCCGAGATATCAATGTGTCCGAGCAGCACGACCGTACTCGAGTTGCTCGAATGTAGCCGAGTAGGTCGGGTGTACTCATGCGGTTCAATTACATGTTACGAGTAGTTCAAGTTATTTGCCCTAATGGCTTTGCCCATAATTATTTATGTATTTATTATTTTAAATTTATGTTTGTAGTCAATTACCCACCTACATTTTGCTCCTGTATGTGCACGAATTGCTCGATCTTCCATCCATTTGAACGCGTGGAAAGAACGCGCCAATTTGCGCGCATGCACCAGACCGTCAGCAGTCATAACACCTTAGTTCCGTATTCATTGCTCCTCGACCTTTCGCGTTCGGCCTTCATTTTAAATAGTGCTTTGGGCCCCATTCAATCCCTACCACTTTTAACATTCTCAATCTCTTCCCTTCTTCAATATTCTCGTACTAGCGCTTATGGCTACCCGCCTACCTCATTCTTCTGTTGTAGTAAATGTCGGTGGGGCCCATCTTGAGGCTCGCTCGGTCCCTCCTGTTACGGAATGACAATTCGTTCCTTTTCTAGGAGGGAAAGGTGATTTGTTCTGGCGGGCCATAGACCAACTTGATCCTGCCACACCTATTACTGATCTTTTACTTTTGCTGATGCCTGACATTGATCCATTGGAAGCAGAGATGATCACACCTTCTTCTATTACCCGACTTCAGATCGAGCGAGGTGACTTTCCCTTTTCTTTTCTACAATTTAAGACCCCTTCTGGTCCTGCCCATGGGTGGTTCGAATGGGTCGACGAGATGATCAATGATAATAACTACCGCAAACTCTTGGACCGAACCGACATCCTATTTGCTGTCGTTATCTCTCAGACCCCCAGTCTTCGTCGGAGTACTAGTAGCCTAGAGGCACTTGTTTCGCATTGGAGTATTGACTCCTATACTTTCATTGCTCCATGGGGAGAGTGGGAACCCATGCTCGAGGACGTCTACATTTTACTGCACCTCCCCGTTTGTGGTCGGACTGCCTTCGACCCAGATCATCTGTCGGAGGCTGGTATTGCCATGGTGGCTGAGTTATGTTCGTGTCTCACTCGTTCGGGCAACTATGGGAGTTTCTTTGATGACAACGGGGTCACCCTTGGCGCCCTAATACCAAATCCACTTACGCCTCATGGATACGCATTTTCTTCAAGGATGTGCAGCCGAAGGACGTTGAAAGGGATCGAGTGGAGTTTCTTGGAGACCACTATAGGGGAGATCTGTTTCTTTTTGCTTTTATCTCCATGTTTCTGACTACTTATGTTATTCCTGGCGCCCCTGCCGATAGTGTAAGTCCCTTTTTGTTTCTTTTGGCAGTTCGACTGGCCCAAAGGGACAAAATACCGCTTGCCCCACTCTTCCTCGGCACTTTATATTGTTGGCTCCATCTTGTGAAGCTGGAGATGGAGCATTCCGTGGGTCGATACAATATCGCTACTTTTCTTGCCACCTCCTTTTTACAGGCAGTGCTCTACGAATGTTTTTCAGATTTCGTGCCTCAACCCCAAAATCTCCCTTCAAAGAAGAAGGTTCACTGGGAGGGCCCCGATGGCCACATTATTGAAGAAGAGATAGCATGCACTAGCCCTCTTATACTCCGATGGGATGGCCTGAGTACCTCCAAGAACATTGTATCCTTCTTCCACAGTTTTGACTTTTTTTAGGGCTCATCCTTACTCTGCCATTCGCCGTGGGGTAATAGTACCCAATATTTATCTCGATTCTCCTGAGGTTCTCGACCTCGAGACATCCACTTCCATTCAGAGTATTCATTTGACCATAATTTCCATGCTATTTGCAGCTTGCGTACCCTTTATTATGGAAGACAACGTGGGTTCAACCTTTTATCGTCCTGACCGAGTGGCTCGGCAATTTGGTTTCGACCAAGGGGTGCCCTCTCACCCTTTGAGGACTACACCTTTTTTGGAAAGTTTCGAGCCCTTTCTCAGCGGGAACCTGGTTTTACCCTTTCATGTCTCTTCAATCAAGCTACCCTCTCGTAGTCGAGTTAATCATCCTACATCTAACCACATTGCTTATTGGCGTATTAATCTGGATTATTTTGTTCGTTTCCCCGTGATCGAGCCAGTGGTTTTCGTCGTCGTACCTTTGTTAAAGGCTATTACCTCATGTCGCCTCCCTATAAAAAGGAGCTCGAGGGGTACCCGCAGCCGGTATGTTATTTTGGCCGCGGAATGCGGCGTTGCTCCTCCTGGCATCACCGTCGCCCAGTCGCTGAGGATTAGTTAATGTCGAGTGACTCGATCCATGGTTCAAGCTGCACGTCGCGTTGAGAATGTCGGGGTAGATACTACCTACACGAGGCCTCACCCCATGGAGGGAGGTCCCTCAATGGTCCCCGTACGCCCTCTGAAACGTTTACGCCGGGTATGTTTTCTGTGCTTTCTCTCCTTTATGAGTACATGTTCACGAGCTCCTTCCTTTTTTTTAGGGCTTTCCTTTTGCTTCGCCACATCAATCTCTTTCCGTTAGCTTGCCAGACTCAGAGGACGAGTCCGACGACGACGTTCCCATCACTCGCTTGTCAGCTCCTCGGGGAGGCGCTTGGTTAGCTCGCCCCTTGAAGCGGCCGAGGAGCAGGTCGACTCTACTAACTCTACCGAGGACAGCTTCGCCCATTCTAAGTCAAGTACTAAAAAAGTTCCTCCCCTTCCTTGCTCTGGCTTTGATACCTCGGTAGACAAGGCTATCGCAAAGTTAGCCCAGCTCGGTATCGAGGTTGAAGTAGGGGAGGCCGCTCGGATGAATGCACCTGCGCGCACTGATTCTCTACTCAATTTCCAGCTTCCTGAGGCAGAGGAATCTTATGCCGAGGGACACTCTATGAGGCACTCGGACTCGGAGGAGCTCGACTTTGGAGAAGATGCACCCGTGAAGCCCAAGTCAAGTGTGAGGGTCAGTGTTAGGGCTATTCTATTACCCGAGCAGGATCCTTTAGAGGACCCCAGCTAGACTGACAAGATCTCAGCTCTTTTTCTTAGTCACAAGATTTATTCGTTAGACCTCCAGGTTCTAGAGGCCATCCACACTTGTTACCCATCATCTTTCGCCAACTTCTATTTAAGGAACCCTACGATATCGAGTTTTACTCTCCACATGCTAGTGTGGTTAGTCTGGCAGTTATCCGATTTGCCGGTAGGGGAGTTAGACCACTCTACATTGGATGTGGATTTCAATACTCTCGATGATCTTGAACTTGCTAAATTGGATCTCTCTTGGCTACGTGTCAAACTTGAGTCAGCCCGCTCCTCACTTCAACATTTAGAAGCTTTGGCTCGGGTCCGCGAAAAGGAACATTTGGTGAGCTCAACGACTCAACGGGTGATAGACGCCAAGCTTGCTTTGGCGGCTGCCGAGTCTGAGCTTATCCTCACTCAACAGGAATTGGAAGCGCCGATGATTCGAGTGCCTCCCGATGACCCTAGCACTTTGTTAGTAGGTTTGGACGACAAAGCCTTGTGAGATCTGATATGAATAAATTTTTTTTACGCTAGATGAATTGCACATTTCGTTTTCCATACTCCCTTAGAATACTTGTCAATGTTTTGTTCATTGCTTCGGCTTGTACGCTTCCCTTGGGGTATCCCTCTTCATTGGTTTCGCTAAAAACTTTTCTATGTAATTCAGCACTCTTGCCCAATTGTTGTGGCTTGGCAGTGCGCACATTCCCTTTGCAATTGAGCAGCGTCTCTTGCCAGTAATGTCCTTGAATCTGAATTGTCCGGTACAAACTTACGTTAGCTTCTCCAGCGTAGGGCACGTTTAAAAGAACCAGCGTGTAGGGTGGCTGGATATTCGAATCCGGTAAAGATGGAAATTACCTCTCTTCTTTATAGTTGAAACGTTGCTTGGACATTGGCGATCGTAGCAAAGTGTGCCTGGGTTCCAGGCACCAAAGGAGCCGGGTTGGCCGATGCCTGCATCGTCATCGGAGTCGCTTGAGCATGGGCCCTGGTTTGTAGGTGCATTCATTGGTATCTTCTTGGTTGGGTCATCTCCTCGGTTGGCATTGGCTACCGCAGCTAAGAGGGAATTGGTCAGGCTAGCTATTGCGTTGAGAATAGTAGTCTGGCCTTCTTAGATGGTCAGGCTGGCTCTTCATTGATCCGATCCTACTATTACGCTCCGAGTGAATATCAGTTTGACATGGCTACTTTTGGCATTGTGTCCGTTCCGAGTACTGACCATTCACAAATTCACCTTTTCCAGTGGACTCACCAAATAATGTAGGGTTCTTTTGGAATAGACAAATAATAAACAATAATAGAGAGGTAAAATATGCGAAGTGATCAAAAAACACAGAACGAAGAGAGACGAGGTTGGGTGAAGGAGAAGGCAAGCTAAGTTTGGAATACCGGCAGTACGAACGTATTCATCTATCAAAATTTGATTGATCCGAAAGCATGACTATTTATCCTATTTATAGCACTCAGAGGAGCAATGTTAGGATTCGGGTAGGACTTTTCAAGAGATCTAATTGGATCATGAAAGGTGATCTTCAGAGAATCAAGAGATTCTATCCCGATAATCGACCAAGTAGTGCTCTATTCCAACTCAACTAGGTCGGCCACCAGATGCTCCGTGCGTCACCTGACCCACTCGGTCTCAGCAACCCGACCCACTCAGGTTGAGTGAATCAATGTCACCCGAATGACTCGAGTGGGAGGGTCCTGTAGCTCGACAAGCCCTTTTCCTTAACTACCAAACCCCATGTCTCCCAACGTCCCGTGTAGGATTGTACTGCCATTGTCTTTATTGTCTCTAGGACAGTCTTTCAATTCTCAAAGGAATCTATAATCATATAACCTGTGCTATATCTTGGTTGTTTAGTATGTGCTGAGCTACATAGTTGGTGCTATGTCATCAGAATTTGGTAGTCAGAGCTACATTACAGTCTGTACTGTCTTCACGACCCGTGTCATGGTAATAATACTCTTTGTGCTGTCTTCATTGTCTGTGCCATGGTAATAATACAGTCTGTGCTGTCTTCATGGTTTGTGCCATGGCAAGTAGTTAGAACTATTATAGTAGTCAGGGTTACTCTTCATGGTATGTGCTATGGAATGTCTTCATTCGTAGTCAGGGCTACGCTTCATAGTCTGTGCTATGAAAAGTCTTTTGTCTCTGCACGATGAACAACGATATTAGTTGGCCAAGTTTATAGGGGTTCCAACAGCTCAGATCCCCAGTAATTCGAGTCACCAGTGGAATGAGTAGTTTATGTCATCACCTGAGTACCTGGGTTAGAGTAGTTGACATTGGTTAAGTGGAAGAATACCCGAGCAGCTCGGGTCTTGAGTGACTCGAGTTATGAGTATTGCATATGAACTACTAGAGGGGCGAGTAGCTCGGGTCATGAGTGACTCGAGTTCTGAGAAGAAGTATTGCACCCGAGCTACTAGATGGGTGAGTAGCTCAGGTCTTGAGCAACTCGAGTTATGAGTATAAGTACTGTACTCGAGCTACTTGAGGGGTGAGTAACTCGGGTCATGAGTGACTCGTGTTATGAGCAAAAGTCTTATTCCCGAGCTATTAGAGGGTTGAATAGCTTGGGTCATGAATGACTTGAGCGAATGTATTGTTTAAATTATGTAGCTAAGAAGAGATAATTCTTGTGGCCAAAATGGAGTTCTGTGCCCGAACGACCCGAGATATTTTGTTGGTTGAACCACTCGCTCGAGAAAAGTGACAAGTGGCTCGACCACTCGCTCGACCACGAGAAGGGTGACAAGTAGCTCGACCACCCGAGATATCAATGTGCCCGAGCAGCGCGACCAAACTCGAGTTGCTCGGATGTAGCTGAGTAGGTCGGGTGTACCCATGCGGTTCAATTACTTGTTACGAGTAGCTCAAGCTATCTGCCCTAATAGCTTGGCCCATAATTATTTATGTATTTATTATTCTAAATTTATGTTTGTAGTCGACTACCTACCTACAGATTGCAATTTACTTATAGTATCATAATCGACATAAACATACGATGTGCAACCAATGACTTTTAAAAAAGATAAATCTCCCTCCTCTTTGTTCCATACCTCCTCTGAAATTTTGAATCCCTAATGGATTGACGACCCACGATTCAAAAGATGGGCTATTGTGTTCACTGCATCAGCTTAAAAATACTCAGGAAGCCTGGAATGCAATCTCATGTTTCTAGCCCGCTTATTCAGAATCCTGTTCATTTGTTCAGCCATACCATTCTGTTGTGGCTTTTCTGGAATAGTCTTTTCCCATTGATTCCATTAACTGCACAAAATTCCTTGAATTCGCAGTATGTGTACTCATCTTCATTGTCTGACTTCAGACACTTTAATTTCAAACCAGTCTCAGTTTCAACCAAGATTTTTCACTTCTTAATCACTTCAAATATGTCAGACTTGTTCTTTAGAAAGTGAACCCATACCTTCCTATTGGAGTCGTCAATGAACGTGACATAATACTGTGAGTCATCAAGAGATGCAACTGGAAAAGGTTCCCACAAGTCTGTGTGTACCAACTTCAACCTCTTAAGTTTCGATGTCCTGCCTCCTTTCAGAAAAGTGACCTTCTTCTACTTCCCAAAAATATAGCTTTTACACAGATCAAATTCTGCAGACTTTAAACCTAGTAAGTTACCTTTAGACTACAAAATTTTCATCCATTTCTTACTCATATGCCCCAGCCCCTGATTTCATAAGCTCGTGTCTGACTCAGCGTCTGCAACTACTATTGTGTTCTTTGTACTTGAAGTCTTGTACATGGCACCTGTCTTTATCTACCGAGCCACTGCCAAGGCTTTCTTTATGACCTTCCACGTGCTACCAACAAAAGTCACTGAATATCCTTTAGTGTTTAGTTTCCCAACGAATATCAAATTTCTCTTTACTTTAGGTATATGCCGTTCCTTATGTATCTTTCACACTAATCCATTCGGCACTGTAATTCTGGCATCGCATGTACCCACGATATCTAAAACATCCCCATCTACCAAATATATATTGCCAAAATTACCGACCACGTAGTTCTTAATAATTTCTCAGTGCGCCGTAATGTGAGAATAAGCCTCTGAATCTAACACCTGGGAGTCAATGGGACTGTCCACTGTTTCCCAAAAATACTAGTTTTATTTTCTAGAATCCCACATGAATTTAAAACTATTGAATCTTTGTATTAAAAGTTAAAAAAATAGTATTTTTTAGGGAAAAAAAAGACATGTGAGAGACCTCAAACAAAAGTACTAAATTTTAGAATGTCTAGAAAAGTGAAGTCCCAAAATGTTAAGGATACAAATATAAGATTTTTTTTAAAAAAAAAATATTAGATACAATATTCATGGGTGTTTTCAAAAGTTCCATTTGATTTGTTACAAAATGAACAAAAGCTATTTTTTAGCCTTTATCAAATTTTAAGTTCTATTTCATGTAACCAATGAGAGTGTCTTTAAATGAAATAATCTTACAAAAAAAAATTCTAAATGCATACATTATTTTGTTTTGGACAATATATATACATCGTGTACAAGTACCTCAATACATAAAATGAGTGCTCAAAGAAAAAAAGTATATGCATTTAGAATTACACCACAAAAAGAGTTTGGGAAAATTTTATGGATAATTTTGTTTATTTATTTCTAACCATGCAATGTCAATCAATTAGTAAATTTTAAGATAAATATAGTCATTCAACCATATTCATTAATGGTGTTAAAATTTAAGGTGTAACAATGAAAATTTTTCAAGCATGTATAATTAGATGTATTTGATTCAAACCTTAAGAAAAATTAGCAGTAGTTTACCCAATAAAAAATTCAACTTTATGTGCTCTACTCTATTATGAGTGAGAGTGAGCTAATGAGATATCAGAGCCGATTCCTTTGCCATGGCCCTACCAGGGTGATAAAGTTTTGACCCAACTCACCTATTCATGGGTCTATTTGCACGTCATTCTATTTGCATTTTTTTTTTGGCATAAACAAAGGGTTAGTGTTGCTCAGTTGGAGGTTTAGCTGGAGGGCAATCTGACGATCAAATCAATGAAAACTTTAAAAGTTAAAAAGTAAATGAATATAGTTTTAGCTCTATAAACGTGTATGTACCTCCATGATGATTTTTTTGTTCTTTATTTGTATATGTACCTCCAATCTATCAAGTTAGCTGTAAAAATTGTGACTTTATAATGATGATTGTGTGAAGTATTCTTAAAGTTTTGTTAATTAGGAGTGTCCATGGTCCGGGTAGGGTCCGTTTGACCTATAATTTGTCACTAACTTGTTCGTTTAGTTCTTGGTTTTTAGGCTCACAACCGACCAAGCAAACTGGTGGTTTGGGTTAATTGGATATGTTGATTTGGCTGGTAGGTTGGGTCGATTCTGCAATTTGAACATATACTTGTTTTGGGCAATTTTTGTTGTTGAAACTCTTAAAGATTTGAATAAGACAGTGTCGATTGGTCGGAGATTTAAAGAAGACAACGTTGACAGACCGAGAGAGTGAGAACTAAGAGGGACTGATTTAAACTTGAAGCCTGAGACTTGAGATAACAAGTAACAATTCAAACTTGAAGCTTGAGACTTGAGATAACAAGTAACAAATATGAGAGAGAGAGAGAGAGAGAGAGAGAGAGAGAGAAGGGGGGAGGGGAAGAGTTGCTAAAGCTTGAAGCTTCAGATGAGTTACTGCGAGGTTGTAGGCTGCTGCATCTAGATTCTGGAATATTGAAATCCTATGGCTAAAATAATCCCTTTCATTTGATCAAAACTTCAGATTGGTGGTGGCCTTGCTGAGTGCTAGATGGAGCTTGGGTGCACAGATGTGCATTTATGCATGTTTTTCATTACCTTAGTTGGGTCATCAGTTTTCATAGGTTTATATAACTATGACTCATAAATCAAAAATAAACTAAAAAATCTTAATTTTTAGACTCACTATGATATTGGCAAGCGAGTTAATCCATAGACATTTCTACTGTTTAGTAATTCTTTTTTGCTTTTACTTGTGTTAGACATCAAGCCAACAAACTTTGACTCGACGAAATCTCTATTAGACTAAGACGTACAACATATAAAGCTCCACCAACATGTCCTCGATATCCGTAAGTTCAGGTCATGTGCTTCTGAGCTCCCCTGGAGCTTGAGAACGTGTAGACTCAACTATCTTTGGACTTCACCTCGATTGAAGTGGGTCCAGTTAGGATCGTGGTCCTAATTAACCTCATAACATGATGATGATCTAAATGTCAATTCGAACTAATATTTTAACCTTCTACATAAATAATGATTAGTGTGGACAAACACGTGACTTATATCATATGTCGTTGGATGAATTATAAGAGCATCTTTAATATTACTAGCCTTTTTAGTAAGTTAATAATAACAAAAAACACTCACTTTATTTTGTCTAGCCATTTTTTATGTATGTGATTCATCCTTATTATCTATTTTTATTTTTTGATATCTTAGGATGTCCAAGCTAGTTTACACACGCCTCGATTAATTCTTGAAAATCAATTCTACCGTCCATTTGCCTGGAGCTCAATTAAAGTCGAGACAAAATCTTGTATGGAATAATCTCAAAGAGTTGGTAGCATCTAAGAGGTTTTGAACATAATACCTAGGAGGGAGCAAACCCCCAAATTCCAAATATTGACCACTAGACTAACCCCTTGGAGTTATCTTATTAGATGTTTTAATTAAACACTCGAGTTTTAAACATTGTTCAATTATTGCTCTTCATATCATTTGTAGAGCCATGGAGATTAGCTAAAATAGCTAGCTAAGTGGAGAATATCGAAAATAAAAAATCCTTTAAAAAATATGTTAAGTTTTAAATATAATAATAACTAGTCAAAATAGTTGGAGCTCCAACCTTGCAACATGTTTGAATTTTTGCAACAAGAAAATGATATGTGCACATGTTTACATTTCGTGGGATTCAATCCATATAAAAAAAACTGTGTCCAAATTTGTGATTCTAACAAACATGTCATTTGCCAGCTTTGTATGCTTGATGATTAGATAAGTGCTAATTGGCAGATATTTGAGTAGTTTCAATTGAACTCTTTCTATGTTGTGATTCTAACACTAATCTCCAATTGTAGCGAAAAATTCACCAATGTCTTCAATTCACGTAAAACAAATAAAGAATACGAATGATAATAAGAACAAAAAAATATGCGTGGTATGACAAACTACCTACAACCACGAGGGAGAAGGAATAATCAAGTATGAACGGTAAGAATTATAAGAATTCTATCTCTATCTCTGATCTCAAATTAATCATTTCTCTACACTCTTTGGTCTCTTTTATGAGCTTTTCTCGTATTTTTTACAACTCTTATGAAAACTTTGATTTATACTAGTAAAAAATTTCTAATTTTGTTAGAAGAATAAACTTTAATAGAGAAGTAACAATTTGGGCTGTTTTTGCCTACCAAGACTAACAATAAAGGAAACTAAAAAATTAGCAACTTAACTAGAAAAGATTTAAAGTGCCAAAACAGGTGGCACTAAAATAAGGCTAGATAAACATAGTGTTAGCCCAAGAGCTTTTTAATTTGATTTTGATGATTTTCATAATTCATTTTCTAAGAATAAATGGTTTTAAATAGATAATATTTTATATTTTCAAAATGAAAGTGTTAACACATTTGAACAATTAAAGTTGACACCTTAACCAAAAAAAAAAAGAAATGACTTTTATTTCAAAAGTTTCAAACACTTAAGAATTTTTTAAATAGAATTTTTTGTGTTAATCTTAATTGAAAATTAAGTCAAATACTTTTAAAGCAAAGTATACTTGAAACTTATCAAGTGTGTCAATACCAATTGATTAAATGCTTTAATACCCTAACTGTGTTTCAAATTGATCTTCAGGTACCAAAAAATTAGTGTCAACACAAAAAGTGCCGAAGTGTTCATGACTCATTTTGAGTCGACACAAATCAATTTTGTGTCTACACAGAAGTGATCCCCACTTTTCATTTCTGGAAGTTTGGGTCGACACAAATGAAAATTGTGTCGACACAAAACAACCGAGACCTCCTGCAGAATTTTGGTGTCGACCC
>JAOTRH010141456.1:0-13760 GCA_034768845.1 Heliamphora exappendiculata | reverse complement strand
CATTCAGATAGCTCAAGTAGAAGCTTGACGCTTGTAAAGGCTTAGAATACGCCCGGAAGTATTCTGGTTAGTGGAAATACTCAAGGGAGATCTTGAGGAGTGGACGTAAGCTAAGATCAAGCCGAACCACTATAAGTCCCGGTGTCTGGTTCTTTATCTCTATTCCTCTCTTTTTAATTCTTGCATTAATTTTATATTTGCATATCTTGATTTTGTGCGATATTAAAAAGTTTTTTAAAAATTTTTTTTAATCTCCTTTGCTAGCAAAGAAACCCAACTCTCCCCCCCCATCTCTTGGGTTGCCTAATTCTACACAACTCCTTAAGCATACTCTCTCTCTCTCTCTCAATCTCTCCCGGCACCTTTCCAAAGGTAACTATCCCATTTAGCCATCTCATCTGTTTTCGAAATACGTTCTTAACAACATATATTTCTACCAAACATGTTTTTTTGTTTTTTTTTTTGCACAAATAAAAAAAAATGTCAAATTTTTGTTAGCAAAAGAATAAAAACTTGACTATGTTAACCAAAAGAATACCATGGTGTTTTGGATGGTTTTGTAAGCTCAAAGAAAGAGTTAACAATCTTATTTTCACCTGTTTTTATGATGTTTTTCATCTCTAGTAACCGAGTTAAAATAAGGGATTGGCTTCTCTAAAGTCCCTTATAGAAACAGATCGGTTCAGTTGAACTATTTTTTGGTCCAAAATAAATCTATTTTGATAATCTTAGTCGTTTATTCTATTATTCTCAGTGTACATATTATTATTGTAAAAAATTAAATTAATCGGATATCGTTAACTATCTTAACAAATTACATTTGTGTTAATAAAATGAATAATAAATAGACATCACAGTTTGTTTTTTCTTAATACAAAGGTGATTTGTTAAAGTAGTTAACAATATCCGATCAACTTGTTTTTTTATAGTAACAATATATACACTGAAAACAATAAAATAAGCAATTCAGATTATCAAAATAGATTCATTTTGGATTAAAAAATGGTCCCACTGGACCGGTTCAGTCTCAAAGAGAAGCCAGGTTCAATGACACAGAAGATGAATATATTACTATAAAAAGTCCATGGCTAGGTTCGGCTTGAGTAAACGAATATTTATGGGCGCATTCAAAAAATTATTTCAGCTTTAAGAAAATCTTATAAAAATAAGCATTTGTTTTCTTCTAATCTCTCTTGAATTCTTCTTTGATGAAATTTACTCACTCACTCAAAGGATAAATGGTGACTCACCATTGAATACAATAAATAAAGTATATTAATGAGTAACACTTACTCTCTTTACAGAAATAATTTACAATAAATGAGAAGGTAAATAGAGCTGAGGAACAAGAGCTGAAGATTCAGCAATAAATGAAAGCTTGAGAGTTATGAAATTGATTCAAACAATAGAACAGTGATTGTAGGTCTCCAGTGTGATTTAATGCTGAGAAGTTACCCCTTATGTAAGTTCTTGATCATTCACGACTGTTTGAGGTAGGTAGAAGCAATAAATGTAAAAAATTCAACTGTTGAGATCTGTCGCGAATTTAAAATTCCGTCTCAGGTGTCAATACCAAAGCCTTTGGTGTCAACACAAAATGTCTAGGGCAGGCCCTTTTAAGTGGTTGGGTCGACACATTTCTTCTGAGGGGTCGACACAATTTCTGCAAGCTTTCTCACCAACACAACGGTGTTGACACATTTGGATCTAGTGCCGACTCATTTAAACTTCAAAATCCAGGATGAGGTACTTTGTGTCGGCTCAAGTCTTATTTGGTATTGTCACTAAATTCTCCAAGAACCCTCGGGATATTTGTGTTGACATTTTTGGGCTTTGGTGTCGACACCAAAATTTTTCAGGTGGACTCGGGACTTTTGTGTCGACTCATCTTCTCATTTGTGTCAACACCCAAAATCTGCAGGTGGTCTCGGTTCTTTTGTATCGACACATATTCTATTTGTGTTGACTCAAATGACTGGATATCAAAAGTGAGAAGCACTTTTGTGTCGACACAAAACTTATTTATGTCGACTCATTTTGAGTCTTGAGAGTTTCGACTCTTTTGTGTTAACACAAAATCTATTTGTGTCGGCACTAAGTTTTGATACCTGAAAGTAATTTCATAAAACTGTTTGGGTGTCAAACCATTTGTTCAAAGATATTGACACACTTAATATACTTCAAGTATACTTTGCCTTTAAAATGTTTGACTAAATTTTCAATTAGGATTAACACAAAATATTCTTATTCAAGAATATTTAAATGTTTTAATCCCTTTGAGAGATTAGTCATTTCTTTTTGTTAAAGGTATTAACTCAAATGTTCAAAATATGTTAACACTTTCTTTTTGAAACGTAAGATATTATCATTTTAAAGCTATTTATTCTTATAAAAATGAATTTATAAAAATCATCAGAATTAAAATAAAAAATTCTTAGGTTAACAATCTCTTCATTTTTGCTGATTATAACCATTTCAACATTTTTTTAAAAATATTTAAAAATATTTTTCAACAAGAGTTCTCCACTTATCAATATGCCTTAAACATAAAAAGTAATCACAAAAGCTAGGTATGATAGTAACAGTTTTAATTTGATTTGCAATAGTAACTTAGAAATATTCTGAATTTATTAAAAACTTGTGCTACGCAACCATTATGTGCAAATTGATTTTCCAAACAAAATTCAAACACATGTATGAACATGGTTGGTTATAGCACAACACATAGGCATTTATTCAAAATAATTTAGATATGTAGCCAAAACATTTAACCATTCATTCATTCATAAGCAAAATATATATATATAAACCATCATCGAAACCACAAGAACACAGGAAATATATGTTCAAACCATTACATTTTCACTTTTCAAAAAAAAAAACTTAAAGAAATGTTAATATTTTCTATCTTCCCTTTACTCTCATTCTCCCCTTTTGTAAATATAAAAAAAATTATCTAAACAAATATTTAAAAATCACCGTCGGCAAAGCTACCAGAACCAGGCTATTTTGGTGATTTTTTCTCGCTATTTTGACTTATTTTTTATGCTATTTTTTATTCATAAATATTGCTAAAAAATTCACCAAAAAAACTGTTTAAAACTATTAAAAACTTACCACGATCCGTGGCCCGTAAAAATTCGAACCACCGCCGGTGCCGCCTCCGTTCTTTGTGTTCTTGGATATATTCAACATAATCTTAAATTATCTAAATAAATATTTAAAAACATAAAACTAGCTATTACATCGATCCTATGTCTCGAAAGCTCATATTCAATTTATCATGGTCAACTTCCGTGATTAAAAAAATAATCATCATTCACACCATTCAATCAAATATGAAAAATAAATTACGATTATAAAATCGAGATTAGAATGCCTGCAAAACAAAATTAGCAATAATTATAAAATTACCCAGCCCTAATAACCAAAAATAAAAAAATAAAACGGCTCTGATACCAATTATTGGAGGCAAAACTGCCAAGATCTTTATTTTTGCAAACGATTATTTGAAAAAAATTAACTAGACGGAAAAACGCTAAAACGGACTCCAAATAAAAGCTTTTGATGACGAACGATCAAAATAAAATCCGTGCATCCGAAGTTAATTTAGAAGAATACCTTTTTACCGGTCGAATCTTCAACTACGATTTAAATCTGAGTTAAAGCTCATGACAGATCTTTTACTGTATTTTTTTATGTGATTTTCAGATATAGTGTGGGCTATAATGCTCCAAGAACTCGTACCGGAAAAACCTGGATAGCTTGAGCCTTAAAAGACAAGTTATGAAACTGGTTCAGCCTATCCGCATATTTATAGGGCTATAGCAAAGACCTGGAGAGTAATTATGTGTAAGATTTCTAGTGAAATACAGACATGTATCAACGATTTTCACAATTAAGCAAATCTCATAACGGTATTTGCAATTATGAAAAATCAGCAGTGATTTCTGTAATTTTCATAAAATACTAAATTACAATTGACACCACTAAAGAATTATAATAGCACTTTGACCCATAATCTCAAGACCATATAGCATTGAGCTCATGTTATTAAATGTTTACAATTTCTCCCCACGTTAAGATTCTCAATACCCGCCAATTAAGTTTAATTACTAATAGTTTAATTTAATCGGCATCTTGATATTTCTTAAACTTTTCTGCTTAACTTATTTAGCGGCCGGATAATCAAATCCACATGCAGGGTTTGGTTCGGTCAAAACTTATAAACTTCCTTAAGAGGGTATCGTCAATTCCAATTTTTCGGGACGTGAATTTCGTCAAAAATTAATATTTGTCATATAAATAATATTATTATCCAACTCGTCGAGAATATAGGCCCATATAAGATCGCACCCTCTAATGAATCAAAACAACGAATATTAAATATATGAAAATCAATAATTATTTCAGGATTAAGTGGATAAACACTATTCATAGTAACCTTGGGATGTGAATTAATTTATATAATCAGTATAAAATTAATTACCTTAAACGTCCCGTTCAATACACAAAGTGTACTAGCACAAAGAGTCAGAATAATAGATGACGCTATTATCTGTTCTCTGTAACCAAGACAGACATACTAAAACTCTGTATTACAGTCGTACCGATGGTATGTCTATTTTCATCTAAACTGTGAATATAAAACTTATATTATGCAAGAATCTAAAATTTGATCTTCTATGTGCAAGCCATACTCTACACACCAAATTAAATACTATACAGAATATCATATATCTATGCATAATATTGAAGAAATGATACACATATATTACTCATAAAGATTCTTATAAAATGAAAAATTAATTTTATTAAAATAAACTTAAATACTAAAAATATGATTTTCAGTATACCAATCCTAACAACTATGCCTGTACATGGAACAGGAACGAGAATGGAGATGAAAATGCAATACACTGCACTCTCTAAAATGTGTCCCAATAATGGTAGATTTGATAGGTTAATTATCATAATGGGAGACATATCTAGAGCAGTTCTCTTTATTTGTTAGAAATCTAACAAATATGTTTAATAAAAGGTAACTCAAGAGTAGGGGTGAATTGAATTGTTAAAAATTACAACTAATGCAACTTCAATATCTTCAATATTATACAAAGCAAATTCTGTTCGATATAATATGCCAAAAAAAAGAGTAAGGACTATCAACTAATGTAGTAGGGAAATGAAAAGAGTAAGAGACAGAAAGAAAGAGGACAAAACTAGATTTATAATTGTTTGACTCAATCCAAGCGTATGTTCACTTTCGTAGACTTCAACTTGAGTTTTTTTCCACTATACTTCAATCACAGATGTGCAACTAGTCACCTCTGGTGCTAGTCAACCTTTTACAATGAGAAAATTTCTTCTAAACACCCTTAAGAGGGGTAACTCAAAATAACCCTTGTTTTGAGCAAGAAATTTTAACAAGGATTTTCTTTCACACTCCCCAAAATAAATCAACGAGTGATCACTACTCTTACAAGAGATTAGACTAATAAATAGGGTCCAAGGTTGAACACAAATAACTCCAAAAGAGTGGGTGCAATATGAAAAACAATTAATGAGAATAAAGTACAAATACTTCAACTTAAAATATAGCTTTAAGTGCTTGAGACTTTCACTTCCTGATGCTCTGCCTTTAATGGGTCATAAATATATATACCTCTTGAAGAAGATCTAACTGTTTGAATCGTTACATCGCTACAACGCAGGGGGTCGACTACATATAACCAGTGAATATGAAAATTTTGAATATTAAGCTCCACCAATATAAATACCATGCTCAAACCAGTTCCAAAATAACTAAAGCAAGTCCATAAAAATTCATATTATGCTCAAAACATATCAAACTGTTGTCGCTCTGAAGATCATTCAGGACATAAATGAATCGTGGGTGTGCCAGGACATAATGAAGTTACAAGGTTTTAAAATTGCTACAACGAAGACAACCGATAAAATCTCTAGTGCTTGGAAGAAAAGAGGAACTGGAATGTAGATGAAATGAAATAAACTAGAAATTGTATTAAACTGCAACTGAAAGAACACTCGAGAATGTTTGAAGTACAAAATAACTAATAAACTTGAAAGGAAAATTACATATAAAAAATAGAAAAGATACGTAAGACATACAAAGTTGGGGCTGATTCGACGATATATTGATGTGTGTCCACCTTTGTCACCTCCATACATTAATTATAGCAAAAAACTAGCCATTATTCCACTCCCCAAAATTCTCTCAATCATGCATCTACCAACCGCCTTTTATGTTTTGACCCTTTCTCCGAGTGCCACATGTCCCCATGTCTCTTTAAACCTGGCAACAAACTCCTTATACAACACACATTTAGAACAAACCACCAGTAGTTGCCATGTATCTGCACTAGCAACCACTTTCTTTATTTTCTCTAATACCCTCAGCAAACTATTTCCAACCTGCCACATGTCACTGATGGGGACACATAATGGATATCTTATAGATTATTTGTATTTGATCGTGGAAGATATTTGAACCCTATATATTGTAATTATTTTAGATTTAAGTTTAATTTTAATTATTTTATATTTGTTTAAATAATATTAGTTTGTTTGATCAGATTTGTTTAGATAGGATTAGTTTAGATAAGATATTTCGTATTTATCTTTTATTATCTCAATGGTCTATTTAAAAGCCTTCAGCTTGTATTTTGGATTGATTAATTAACTGAATAAATAATATTTTTTTAGAATTTATATGAATTTCAGTTCAACCTTAAGTATGGATTCTTAAATCCCTTTAAGTGCGAATTCTTAAAAAATTATTTGTGATCATAGTGCATCAACCACTCAAATAACCCTAAGGAAATAAAACCCCTAATTGATCCCTTTATCATAGGAACCAATATTTGAAACATTATCTTTTCCCACAAAATTAGCTTATGTCCCACGTGCCAAGGGAATTGAATCCTTAGGGACTAACTATATATGAATGCTTCTCCTTTTATCACGCCACGTGGCATTTATTGCCATGTTGGATCCAAACAAAAACATACAAGTTAAATGAATATACAAAGGATGAAGCACAAAATCTCATATATATCAACTTATAAGAAGCAGTTCGTGACGACCCAATTTTTTTACATTTTTTATGCCCAAATCTAAACCATCTCTAAATTTTAGCTCATTACATTTGGGTTTGTTAGCTCAAAAACTTTTTAATTAGATTTTAATAATTTTTATAAGTTATTTTTTTAATTAAATTGATTTTAAAAAGATTATATTTATTTGTTTTCAAAAAGGTAAGTGTTGACACTACATGACTAATGAGTCGACACCTTAAGCCATTTATGCTGACTCTTTGTATCAAATGGGTTGACACTTTGTGTTCTGTAAAAGAAAATTTTGAATCGGCACAAATTAATATTTAAGTCGACACCTTAAGACAAAATACGTTTGAAACTCTCAAGTGTGTCGACACCATTGAGAAATTGAGTCGACACATTAACATGTTTGACTAAGATGTTTTCAGGAACTCATCTGAGTTGACACCAAACTAATTTGGGTCGACACCTTCCATATTATACCAGAATCCATGTAGTTGAGCAAAATGAGTCGATACAAATTGAATTTGAGTCGACACCTACACAAGCCATTCGGGATTCACTTTGGGTCGACACCAAGTAATCCATTGATTTCCTGACTTCGAAAAAAATGAGTCGACACCAAAGATAAATGGGTCGACACTAGAGCTTCAAGATAATTCCCGACTCCAATTCAAATGGATCGACACCAAAGGTTTATGAGTCGACACAAATGTTTCCTGCGGGAACAAGCTTTTTGGCTCGACACCAAACAACTTCGAGTCGACCCCAAAACAACTGAGGTCGTCTACAATTTTCTGAGTCGACACCAGGTCAAAATGAGTCAACTCTAAAACTACCGAGGCTTACTGCAATTTTATGAGTTAACACCAAAACGAAGATGAGTCGACACCAAAATTCCAGTAGCGTGCCAGACAAAATGAGTCGACACTAAAGACAATATGAATCGACACCAAAGGTCTCTCTTGAAAAACTAAAGTAATGATTGAGTCGACACCAAAAGCTCCATGAGTCGACATCACTATGTAGGTGAGGAAAATGAAAAATTTGTGTTGATACCATTAAAAAAATGAGTCAACACAATTACTTGAGGAGCCAAGCCCTAAATATTTTGAGTCGACACAAAATGAGTTTGAGTCAACCCCTACGACAGATTTCAAATCTTGCGCTGGTTTAAACGGTTGGATTTTATAGCATTAATTGCCTCCACCAACCCACCAATGGTTATTTACTTCATATGGCTATATATGGAGTTAATATTTAAAGCTTAGAAGATTTGGACACTATTCTATTGCTTAAATCAAAAGCTCAAATCTTCAAGATAGCATTTATTGATCATTAACTCCTCTAGCCTATCTAACTCCTACAAAAGTAAGAAGCAAGAACACCGTTAGCACTTTTTGGTCAGAGTTGATCGGAAAGTACTCTAACGCTTAAATTATAACTATTTCTGGGATGTGTTTTTAAACAAGAACTGGTATGAATGTCACGCATTTTTTTCTTAAATTGCTTGTCCTTTTATAGAAGCATCACTTAAGGTAGTTCAGATCTCATATATCTCTTTTCCTTATCTCTTTTGATCAAGAATTTTGCCTTATCATTTCCCAACTGTCCTCTTTCTTCTAGGACTTTGTTTGTCTTTCCTAAGATATCATATTGGGGATGAGACACATTTGGGCAATAATTTCGCCAACAAATTTTAATCATCCCATTGTTTTTCATATGTTCAAATTGTTATGGATTACCCTTTTAGGATGATCCGAATTATCATGGGCTCCTCTTCTAGGGTGGCCAAAATTCTTTATGGGCCATGTTTTGAATTGTAATTCCAATATTTTATTCGGTTTTAATATGTATTCCTTCAATTTAGAATTTAGTTTAAGCTTCTATAAAAGAAAATAAATAAAAAAATAAGGAAGAGCAAAATATTCATTCTCTTGCTATGAAAGTTTTAAAAAAAATTATTATTATTTTACCTTTTTACATCTCTAATTAGTTGTTTCAGAAATATGCGGCTATCACTATATTAGTTTTCAAGCATTAAATATTTTTCACAAAATGTCTTGTAAAACGTAGAGGAGTACGTGGGAGATTTTTAATAAAAGAATATTATTATTTATTTATTATTTGTAAATAATTAAAGTTTTAAATAATAATTATATTTTTAATCATTAATTATTATCTGCTACAAATTTAAATAGGTTATTTAGTATTCTATTCATGGTTTAGCTGTTACAAAATAATTTATTAACCTATTCAATTCTATAACACTTATATAAATGATGAATTATTATTACTAAATTTACTTCATTACAAATTAAATATGTATACTAGTGATAATTTGATGATAGTTCTAGCTCTAAAACTCTATATAAAAAGTCTTTTGTTTTGAAGAGAGAGAAACAAAAAGGAGAAATGTATCCGATGAGAAATTTTAAAAAATAAAATATTTTAATAAGATCTATTATTTTGTATTATTATTTTATTATATTTTATAAGTAATTCGGTTCGTAACTCGTTCATATATTTTTAGTTAGTGAACATGAACACTATACAAAAAAAACTTATGAACAATTAAATTATATTTTAAAACTAATACACTCTATTTTAACCATTATATGAGAAAAAAAAAACAATTTTAGAATACTAACTACACGTCTCTCATCAAGGTCACATGCCCCCCTCCCCTTTTACTTTCTATTATTTTCATGCACTCTCACTTTGGTGTCTAAAGTTTAATATTATTTTTAAAATATATAATTTTGAAAGATTTATTTTAACAAATTATGTATCACAAAAAAAAAAAAGTTTCTCTTGTTTTTAATTCTCACATTATTACTCTTATGACTCGATTGATAACCGGTATAAATTAGATAAGTTGGTAATGAGATAGGATTAGTAATGAGGTGCGATTAATTTTTGTGTGTTTAAATTGAGTATGATTAAATAACGAACTAGATAAACTCATGCTTAATTTTGGTGGAATTGAATAATGTTGTATATGATTATAATGGTTAATTTTTAATATTACCCTTGAATTAAATTATTTTATTTTAAAATTAACTTAAATAAATTAATAAATTAAATTTTATGTTATTTATTTTAATATTTTAATATTTTTTATTATTTTTAAAAAAATTTAAATTTACTCATTAATTCAATTCTTCTTAATCTCACACCCCCTCACTAAGTTATTCATCATTTGGCGGACTAACAATTCGTCCGAACAACTAGTTCAGATGCATTTTTATACAAATAAATATTGAATTAAATTATATTTCAAATTAATAGTTCGGACGAATTATTAGTCTAACGAAACAAACAAGGCCTTAGGGCATATATATCAAATACTCACTGTGTGCAATTTGAATGAGATGAATTTATAAAATTCAAGTCAAATTAGTACTCAAAGGTTACAAAATAAACAAGCAAGGCATATAGTTTAATCTTAAAAAATATATTTTGATGAGTAGGAAAAGTATTTTAACTATTTTACCCAACTGAAAAATAGTGAGGGTATGAGGGTATGTCTAATTAGTCCTGCTTTTAGAGTATGCCTGATTAGGTATTGATTGTCTATAAGTTTGACCAACTTATAGGGTTGGAGAGTATGATACCTTCATTAGATTAATATTCTTATCAATGTATAATCCTAATTAGCACAACATGTATAATCCTAATTAGCACAACGCGTAATGGACACACTTAATTATTCGAGACTAAGAGAATTTATTAATACAGTATGATCATAATTGTTTTGTACAGAGAAATCATTCCGCATGTCCAAAGGTACAGTATAAAAGACCAAATGTGATAGATTTAAGTATATTTTAATAGAATTTTCTATTTTTTTTTCTCTTTAATTTTATTTGCTCTATATTTTACTAAAAATTTTAATTTGATCGTAGGAAGAAACCCTGCTAAAAACACTCTAACGTGCCTTCTAACTGTTTGATTGACATCTCAAGTAAACCCCATACCTCGGAGGATAACTATCAAAGAATCTTGCAGTATCATATTTCATGAATAAAATTAAATGAACTTCCCTTTTCTTTGAAAAGAATATCAAGCTGGCAGACTAAACGTGCATGTAGTCCAGATTTTTATACATTTTTTTTAATTTTTAGTTTTTCCTTTTCAACATTAATTTAAGTGAATTTTTTTTCTTCTTATCATGGAAATTAGAAAAGTAAAAAATTATAATAATTTTTTAAAAAAAGTTAAAATAAGACAAAAAAAACTACAAAAAAAATCAAAAAAGTAATAAGAAACCTTTTTTTGTCTTTAGAGAAATTTTTAAAACTTTAGTCTCAACAAGTATACTTTTAATTCCTCTCATTACGAGAAATTAAAAAAATTTAAAAATAAAAAAAACAACTTTGGAAAAAATGTTAAAGATTTTTATAGACCAAACATACATTAAATTCATTTTTCATCATACTAAATACAAATTTGATTTTCGTATGTGCTCTCAAATTATTACAGCACAAAACAAGAATAAATTCTCTATGATGTAATTATTGTACAATATATGATCCCACCGTCATACATTTTATAGATATATATTATGCAATACATTGTCTATCGCATAATCGTTGAATCGATACATTGTACAATAATTATATTGTAAAAAACTCTTCTTCGCACAAAACAAATTTCGGTATGTGAAAAAAAAATTTGGTAAAAATCGTCTATTAAAAAATAAATAATGATAACACTAACCCCAAAAAAACAGAGAGTAGAACCTTTATAGGTAACAATATAAAGTGATTTTAAGTTGAAGAAAATGAGATAATAAGTCAAAAAATTTTAGGTAAAAAAATATTATAAATATTTTTCACATAATTTTATATTTAATATCAATTTTATTTGACAGATTTCGATGAGTGGGTGTTAAAAGTATAATTTTTACGTAAAAAATATATATATATAAAATAAAATAAAATCTATGACATTTTTAATAATAAATTAGAGTATTTTAAGTAAATAAATAAAAAGGTAAAAAATTAAAAATCAATAAGTAAAAAGACAAAAAAGAACTGAGGTTGACAAATTAGGCTAAAGACGTATTTTGTCACCCCTAAAATTTACCAAATTGACTTTTTCACCCCTAAAATAAAGTTTAAATCTTGGAGCCAAACGGAGCCTAAGTTACTCATAAAATTCACAAAATCAATTTATTGCTCATCGAGTTAAAAGTGAAACATATAAAAATATAAGAAATAAAATTACGAGCAACAGAATCATCCCGACCTCAGCTCAGTTGGTGGAGCGGAGGACTGTAGTAGATATCGATTCCACAGTTAAATCCTTAGGTCGCTGGTTCGAATCTGGCAGGTCGAAAACTTTTTGTTTTTCATGTCTAGATTCGTTAGCTATTAAAATTAAGTAAGGTGCTTTTCTTTCTTTTTTTTACTTTTTTTAAAACAATCTTAACTTGAAATTTAGGCTGTCAAGATTCGTTAGCTGTTAAAATTACCTAAGGTGCTTTTCTTTCTTTTTTTTGACATTTTTTTAAAAATAATCTTAACTTGAAATTTAGGTAATTTATTGGGTGTACGAGATTCAAGGATTGGAAGTAAGGGGTCAATGATCGAGGGTCAATGGTCAGGATAAGAGGTTATGCTCTATTTGTTTTGATATAAAATATTTTCACTGAAAAATATTTTTATAGAAGTCAATTTTTAAAAACATCTTTTATGTGTTTGGTTGCGACTTTGAAATGATGGTGCTGATAAATATGGTATTATTAGATTTGGAGGTTGTAAAAACAATGACGGTGGTGACGATGACCCCCTGGCCTCTGACCCCCAGTCTCGGAACCTCGAGCCCCAACCCCCGATCTAGGATCCTTAATCTCAGAACCCTAGGACTTGACCCTTGAAACTGAAACCCCAGGCCCCAAACGACGACCTCTGCCCTAGGGACTCCTAAACCTTAAACATCAATTCCCTACCTTGGGCTCTCGACACCACCACTCCCGACACCATCGTCACCACTAGCATTACCATTGTAAAATAATTTACGCATTTTTTGTAAGAAAATTTTGGTCCTATGAAGTAAAACATTTTTCTAAAAAAATATCTTATATTAATTTTATCGAACAAAATATTAAAAAATAGGTAAAATATTTTACATCGAAACAAATAAAACTTAAATGTGAATTAAATTTTTTATTGTATACATAATGCAATTTTTAATCTCGTGACAATATAAAACTCTATAATTATTAATCTCCTTCATTCTTATCAAATTCTATTTCGAATAATAAACAAGTGTCGAAATCGTTTGGTAACGTTTACAGCTTTTTGCTCTTTGTTTATAATAATAAAAATATGTTTTGTTTACTTTTATAAAGAAAATAAAAATAAAAAACATATTTGACACATAGATATTTACAATGAGGTGGTCGAAGATTGTAGACAAATGTAGTGATCGAAGATAGTGACCAGAGACTTCAGCTGGTGATGAGAACAAGAGGTAGTAATGGTTGTTGGATGTCACGCTCCAAACTCTGGGTCACCCGAACACTATAAACAGCACCCAACTCGATATTATACTCTCAAGATAAAAAGCATACTTGCATTAAATATATCGCCCTCTAACTTACAATACATGGTCCAGAACCAAAACATGTAAAACATACATGATCCATACAAAACAAAAAGAGAAGACTACAGG
>JAOTRH010141414.1:0-13763 GCA_034768845.1 Heliamphora exappendiculata | reverse complement strand
TAAAATCATGTATCAACACGACGTTCCACAACCCATGTCACATGCCTATAAAACTCTAGGTTTTAAAGCATAAACCACGTTACACATATCGACAACAAGCCATGTATAACTTCACAATTTGTATATAAATAAACAGTTATAAAGCACATAGCTATATATAACCACACACCACGATCAACCGAACCCCAAAAAGGTATCCACAGGTATTTGAACTGACTAATTCCCATAAATTAATCAATTGAATATCTTAGGACGTCAATCGAAAATCAAAACCCAACCACTGAACCACCAAACAACAAAACACTAACAAACTCCCAAGGCCCTAACACGATCAAAACAGACTCACACACGTCCAACACAAGCCCACAACGCCTCCAAACACCCAACACAACCCACAACGCCCCCAAGCGCCCAACATGTACCCACGACGCCCCAAGAAACAAGAAACTTGATCAAGAGGGCCAACAAAGATGAACAATAACCTTTTCCCAAACATTCGGCCAAAAACGGGTGAAAAATGGTTTGGAAATTCTGACATTCCCTCATTATTTTGATCATAATTTTTTCTACAAAAAAAATTTTAAAGTGAGAGAGGTATCATTGGGAAGAAAACTTCCGGGGTTTCAATTTGAACACAAAAATGACCCAATTCCGAGTCCGGATGAGGGAGATACGATCAAAAGCAAAAGACCTAAAAAATAGCCCTGCGGACCCGGCGCTCGCTAGGCGCTCGCAGAGCGCTTGAGCGCCTCACCACCAGAATGCAGCACTTGCTGGGCGCCAGCTCGGCGCTTGAGCGCCCTACTACCCGAGAACAGCCCAGAAGATTTCCCATTTCTTGGTGTTCTAAGCCCCCAAACCTCTTAAACACTCACAAATCACCATCTCAACCACAAATCTAAGCCTCTAAACACCTTCTCGACACCCTCAGACGTGCCTACACCCGAGACAAACACCAAAACCACGAAAGAAACTCTCGAGACACGATTTCATCCACCGAAATCGACATAAAACCAGTTTTTAACTCAAAAACTCAAGTTTTACAGAAAATTAGATCTACAACAATCCGACCGGTAAAAATACACCCGATTACACGTAGCACCCTTATAAAACATGCTGGTCTAGAATCCTACCTCGTTGAGTCAAAAACTCGACGTCTTGATCAATGTGCAAAACTGAGCTTTAACGAAATGAAATTTTGTCCGGATGAACGTGTAGCCCACCGTGCCAATAGCAAGGATCCGCTGTTGGATCGTTGAAAACCGAGCACCGAGCCCCTGAGAAGTTAGAGAGATGGCAGAGAGAAAATGGAGGAAACTTAGTCGTTAAGTTTTGAAAATATCAAACTCCAGATATTTATAGGCCTCTAAAATATCTTTTTTTTTGAATTTTTGAAATTCGCACCACAACGGCCCGCGGCCCCGGGAACTTATTTCCCATGCATATCTAAGCCCGATCATGCATCGGAAGCAATAAAAACACGCTCAAATGAAAACATGTAATGCGCATTCGAAAACGCCGAAAAAGAAAACGGGTCAGGGTCTCACACCTACTCCTAAAGCGTAAACCTCCGGATACTTATAATTACCTGCAAACCACAAGTATCGGTTAAGTCAAAGCGCTTCCAGCGGGAGTCGAACACATGACCTCTGAGTTTACGGTTGATCTCAGTGACGACCTTAAACCGTTGGGCTACCCTGGTGGGCTATTTTCAACAATCTTTCTCACTCTTAAAATGACTCTTGATGCTCTCCTGCTCTAAATCTCTCTAACTTCTCTGCCTATCTATCTCTCCCACTCTTCATGGATCTCTCTTTCTCACTCTTCAATGATCTGTGCCCCTCATTCTTAAAAATGACTTTTTTTTTGGTAGTAATTAACTGTGACATAAAAGAAAAAAAAATTACATGATTACAAGGAGCATACCCCAGGCCATGGGGGTATGACCTCTTCCTCTTAACTCCCTGCTTTCTCTGCCTTTTCTTCTTCTACAGAGAACGTATTGCCACCAATTAATCAATTATTATGGCAGGTGTGAAATGAGGGTAATACCATAATTTGCCAACGACTGACATCACAGTTCAAGTAATTGTGGAATTTCGCAACATCTGTTAATGGTCTTAAATGCTATGGGGGAATCTATAATTTTAAAATGTTGGAGGGCGAAGCTGTATTTGACCAAAACCTCTGGGGTAGAAATTGTAATTTACCTCCTTTTGTGGCTCTTGACTTTTTTCCCCATTTGAACAAGCTTTAGTTTTTTTATGTTAAACATGCTTCTATTACCAGGAACAGCAGAAACTGCTTAATTCTAAAATCTGATTACAACTAGAAGACCGGAAAAACACGAAGTCAATGAGTTGCGCTGGATTCTTTGGGTTAAATTGGGGCAATTTTCTTGCAAACTCTCATAAAAAATTGTTTAATTAAATTAATGCAAGTTATGTTCACACTCCGCCTTTGGCCTCATGCACTCTTCTTGTGTGAAGCTAAAAGGCAAAAACCGGAGTAAGAGAGGCTAAAGTGGAGTGTCAACATCATTTCCCTAAATTAATTTGAGACATGATATGTAGTGCAATCGTTTAGGTTGTGTTTGGATCAAGGATTTGTTGAAGGATTTTCAAACGGAGAGGAAAACGTAAAGAATTGTATCAGAAGATAATGAAGTGGAGAAACTAAATCTATTTCTTTGATTTTCTTATCATTTTGTTCTGCCTTTGAAATTCCCTCTGTAAATCCATAGTAGAAAATGTTTTAGAAGAGAATCCTTTTTGCAGTTATTCCACCGGGAGTGACTCAGTTTGAGGTGAGTTCCATACATGCAGACATTTGCGTAATTTTGATAGTATCTATTAGGTGGTTTTGTAGATGTAATGGCATATATATTCTCCTTAACATTGGTCTGGCATTGTTTTGGAAATGCAAATTGATTTTGTGTTAAAATGCCCAATAGTATTCTGCTGCTAAGCGCTAACAACCTTTTTATTATTTGTTATGCCCACTTCAGGTATACAAGTTTCATCCAACCAGTGACAACCTCAAAACTGTACAATGATGTAAATCCTTCATATTTATGTATTCTAATGTTTCAATGTCTCCGATTCTAAGCATGCCAAGAGAACCAGTTTTGGTTATGTTACAGGTTAAGTCGCACAAAGATCTCCTGCATTTTGAAACTGCTTATGTTGTCAAACTCCACCGTGTTGCAAGACTTGCACCCTCCCAACCTGTGAGTTTTCCTTCTCAATCATGTGTTGCAACAATTTTGTTTATTGTTTTAATTTGTAACTTGGGAACTTAAAAAATCAGTATCAGCAAATTATATCTTGTCCTGACTTTTATAGGTGTTTACATTTACTCATCCCGAGTATTCAACCGCGAAAAACAATCAAAGATATAAAAAGCTTCAGTTTAAGATCCCCTATGACTCTGGATCAGTCATGGTTCATGGTATGTGGGCGCCTTATCACTGTTTTAATTGTTTCGTATGCGAGAAATATTTTACTAAATCAAAATGTTCATGTAATTTACGGACCTTTGGGTAACTTAATGCTACTTTCACTTATACATGGTTAATTCGAAATGTTGGTGTACTTTTGATTAGGAGCGTATAACGGCAACTGTGTTGTAAAAATTTTAAAAAGCCTGAAAATTTATGTTTTATAAGGTTGTGCTAATACGTACTTGGATTGGATATATTCTAAATTTATAATGGTTGTACACTTAATAAGAGGGATAAATAAATCAACAAACAAATAAGAATGAGAAAAGCAGTTTATATGCAGAAAATCCACCTGGAATGGGTTGAGCACAAAAACCATCCGAAAAAGGTGGGAAGATGGTGTAGGTGAGAAACAGTGCTACACTAGCAAAAACTTAGGTGGCATTTGGTAATGTGTCAGAATTTTTTGACAATAAATAACGAAGTGCATGTTTTGTTTATTTGCTTGTTTATTTGCTTTTTAAAGGAAACTTGTTTGGTGTCCATGGATGCCCTGAAGCAACGAAACCAAGTCAAACCAAACTAAAACTTATGTTCCAATCATTTGGAATTTGCTACATGAATTATTTTTCTCCATTTACCTCTATTGAGTTTATATGTTGAGTTAGGTTTAACAAGTTCATATCATTTTTTTAACTATGGCTTCCCATGTCAATTTGGATTTTTCTCACTCATAGCATTTCCATTAATAGTAATCCCATTGCTCTTCCTAACAATCACATCTATTCTATTGGTCTTCATTTTATGTGACTAAATTATCTTAGTCTACCTTTTGTCAATTATTCGTCAATTGGTGCTATCCATAGTATTTTACAAATATTTTCATTCTAGATTCTCTCTCATAGTCTTACTACACATCCATCTAATATTCTCATCTCAAATACACTAATTTATTTATGGTTTGTTTCTTAGTTGTCCAACACTATATCATTGTTGAACTTATAGATGTTTTATAGAATTTCCTATCAATTTTGTTAAGTGCATATTATTTCGGAAGCACCCTTCCAATTAGGCTGATTTATTTTAATTATGCATTGTACCATCCTCAACCCCTCCATCCTTGTTACCAATCAAACCTACTTAGTGAAACTGTACATTTTTGGTTTGTCATAGCTGTCAATCCCTAATTTATTGCTGTTTCTAGTTCTATTGTTACTAAATATACATTACATGCATATAGTTTATTTCATTTTCTTGGCAAGCATATAAACATTAGAGTCAGGAGTAAGGTTTTAACTATCGGCCGTTACGTATCGTATCGGCCGATATGTATTGGGATTATGAGCCTTCGATACTAATATTTATCAATGTATTGACCAATACTGTCCAATATTTACTGATACATGACCGTATCACCGGTATTGATACGTCTTCCGATATGGCAATTTAGAACTCTAGTCGGAAGAGTTCAAAATAAATAGAAATAAACTTATACAAATATCATTAGGATTTTTTTACATTTAAATTTCTAACATTGTACTAACTAACTATTTTAGTTTCATTCACTAGCATATCATCTATAAACTACACACATCATGGAATATCATTAGGAAAAATATTAGAACTCAAAGTTAACCATTGATGTAATTCTCTAGAAATTGAAAATTCACTTGTGCGTTCTACAGGTGTTCTTATTATAGTTGCTATCCCATTATACATGTCTTTTTACCACATTGATATATCTCAGTCGCTTCCTTTCTCTCTAATACATCATGGTAGAGTAGCACACTACCTTAACTTTTTGAGTCTAAAAAAACACAAGAAGATATCTTTTCTTCTCTTTATACTTTTGTAGTTTCCTTAGTAAGTATATTGCTTTCACGTTGATCTGCCAAGTATAATCCATTAATGATTTAATACATCATAGTATATCTCTAGCACACTAAGTTAACTTTTTATGAGTCTAAAAAACACGTGAAGATATCTTTTCTTCTCTTTATACTTTTCCATTAGTCTCTTGTTGTAACGGTGTCGTTATGGCTCAATCATGACAATTAGCGGAACTTTAACGGCCTTTATGAATGGAATTTTCTGTCACATTGACATTTCGATCGTAAAAGGGATTTGGAGGCATCAAAACCGTTATGTAAAGGTCATTATTGCCAAGTACCACTGCTTTTTAATACCATAGTTCCATGCTGCTGCATGCCTTCCACCTCAACAAACCCTTGCCAGCCCTCCTTCTTAAACGCTTGCACGCTGCACTACCCCCATTCCCTTTTTTTTTTTTCTCTTATTTGTTGGTGGTTTCTTTTTTTGATTTGTGGGTGGTTGTAGAAGATTAGATGGGTTAGTGGCTTTGGACTAAACATGGGCATTAGAATTTTTATTTTTAACTTTGATTGATTAGCCAAATTATTTTAGTTAAGTACATGGCTAAAATAGTAAAAATATTGCTTGTCGTTAACAACATCGCTCTGAAAAGCTTGACAAGCAAGGTTAGTGTTATTTCACAAACAAGGCATGTCTTTGTATTTGTCAAAGACCACAAGTGAGGTAAAAATTTAATTTGCCCTTTTGTTTTTAGTGTGGCTTGACTGTTGTCATTTCACTAATAAGTTTCATTTGAGACAATTTCTTCCCTTAGACTCTCCAAAGGCTTTTTTCGATATTTTTGTAATGCATTTCGCTATTCTATTCCACGTATTATTAGTTTTCATCTTTCAAATTCCCGTCAGTTCTTTAAACATTTTGTTCTTAAACATTTCTAAATTTCTCACATTTAAGTTTCTACCGTCTAGTTCGTGTTCTTAATATCTTCTTGGATCAATGTTGGCCTTTAATGTGAATCTCATGTATCGTTATTCCATATTGTGATGCCCCTTTCAAGGATAACCTTGTACATAGTAAGCAGTTTATATTTCTAATAAGAAAATAATGTATTTGACTTTATTGAACCCACTCTTAAAAGTTACTAAGTGATCTTTCTTTTTAAAGAAAGTGGTTATTATGAAATTAAAAGCTATTGAAAAGTCTAAAATCCCCCATCCAACTTCATTTCCATCAGCAAATCAATGTGTTTCAAGTGTTTACTTGTTATTAAAATAAATCTCGAATTTGGTTTTTGAGTTCTTTTTTAAATTGATCATTACTTTCTATATCGTTACACGCGACAGCAGTCGTTGCACTGGTTGATACCGTGTGATTTGAAATCATGGGCGCAAGGGTCACTTAAGGCGAATTCCTTATCCTTAGCACACATTCATATTTCGATTCATGTTCATTAGAGATTTGCTGGGTTTTTACGTGGTTATTGTTAGGCTATGCACATCCCTCCTTTGTTTGGGCTTGAGACCAACTATGTGAAGATGAGACATTAAGCATGACATATGTAGATTTATGCTATGAAAAATGTGAACCAAAATCAGAACATGTTTGATAGCTCCCATGTATGATATATTTTCATTACTTTAACATCATAATGTAAAATAGGAGGGTTGCTTGGCTCACTATTTAGCGCCTCTAATGGCGTCAATTTGTGTTAAGAAAACACTCCAGAAAATGGGGTAAAAGACTGTAACATTTTAACTTCCCTTGACACCTCTCTAGCACCTCTAGTGGCGTGGGTTTGTTCCTTGTCCTATAGAAATCCATTATTTATCATCAACACTGGTGAACCCAAAACTGCATGATGTATTGTAGAAAACAAAATGTAATTACTCAGAAACATGCATAATTAAAACTACCATCTAAGTTAACTTTGTTTTGTTTTGCAGATTAGATAGATTTGTGCTATCTTTGGGTTGGGAGGAGACATTTATAAATGTTAGGCAAGAGGTGCTTCCTAGGGTGGGTAGCGAATCACTGTTCTAGAGTGATATTATTGAATCCTATTGGTTTGTGTTAGAGAGTTGCCCTTTTAAATGGGAGAAAACCTTTTAATATATTCAGGAGTGTGGAGTAACTATAATTAACAAGGATGGGAGGGTTTCAAGCATAGTTATTAGAATCTTACGATTTAATACTCGTGCACAAATCGATATGATTCTATAAGTGATTTTTTTGGGGAGAATTGTGTTGAATCATACAATTCATGTGATTCTTAAAATTATCATATCTAACAAATTTTGGACTTTTATTATCGCTTTTTAGTTTTTAAAACATACGATAACACAACGGATGGTGATTTTTATGAAAATGAGAAATAATCGTGCCTAATGTTTGTTGCACATTTAGTGATTAGAGGATATAATAAAATTGAGGCATATTCGATATGTTTATGACTTGCTTTCTTCTCTCTTTTATGTGAAAAGTGTCAAAATACTTATTTTAAAGATGAAAAATATGAAAATAACACTTATAGTAAAATTTCTATTTCTATTTTGGTGAATCAAATATTGTTTAATATGACACGGGTTGAATAAGTTGGACACAACAATTAACTTTTTTCTGAACATTTTGTATTAGCAATAATTGTACACTACACATTTTAAAGTTTAACTATGTTTATTTTAATGAGCTGTGAACCACTCTCTTCCCCTATTAATGACTTAGATCACGTAATAATGTTTTTATTATTTATTTCATACATATGAATTGTTTAACATCACCTTTATTAGTTTATATTAAATCTCACGATTCTTGATTCGATACGATTCAGATTTCACAAAACAAAGATTTTGTGTCATGATTCAATTCACGAATAAAGAGATGTTAATTGATTAAAGAGATGTTGAAGATATGGAGTGGAGAGATTTTTGGGGATTTAAACTATTTGAAGAGAGATTTAATTAAAAAGATTGTGGAGTTGGACAATCTAGAATTCAATCGAGTGGGTGAGAATGTGTGGAGAAACAAGATTGAACTAAAATCAAAGTTGGAGGAAGTTTTGTTCAGAGGGAAAATGTTTTGGGTTCAGAAAGCCAAGATAAATTAGGTTATGGAGGGTGATAACAATTCCAAGTTGTTTTAGAGGATAGTTGACGGTAACAGAATAAAAAGTTTATTCAATGATTTAAAGTGAATCTAGGCTCTTATGTGGAAATGAAGGATCCAATTGTTAATGGAATTTTCAACTTCTGCTCAAAGATGTATTCCAACTGAGGATTGCGGGGTTTGGATTGGGCCCTAATTGATTCTTCAAAGTCAATATGGTTGAAAAGTCTGTTTGATGAGGAGATTAGATAGGCATAGATTAGAAAGGTTTAAGTCTCTAGAACCAGATGGGTTTTCTTTGGCAGGTTTTAGGACTGCTTGGAGGCTATGAAAGATAACTTGATTAATGTTTTTGAAGAGTTTCTTGGAAATGGAATGGTAAATACTTGTACTAATGTGTCTTCCATTTGGTTGATTCTAAAAGAGGAGTATTTATTGTGTATTAGTGATTTTAAACCGCAGTTTGGTCACTTCTCTATTTAAAGTCATGGGAAAAGTTTTGTAAAACAGGTTAATGGCAATTTTAGGAGACACTATTTTAGATATGCAAGGAGTTTTTGTTGAGGGATGTCAAATTTTGGGTGTTGTTTTGTTCACTTGTGATGCGGTTATTATCAGCCAAATAAGGACACAAGTTTTAAAGTAGATATTTGGAGGGTATATGTTCACGTAAATTAAGGCTACTTGGATTTTGTACGATTGAGAAAAGAATTTAGGTAGGTGGAGGAAGTGGATGAAGGGTGTCTGTTTACTTGTAATATGTTGGTCATTATAAATGATAAAGTAGCAAGGCCTTTAGGGGTCTTAATTAAGGTGACCCTTTGTCTTCGTTTCTATTTACCTTGATAGCGGATTGTTTAGGAATGTGATTGAGAGGGCTAAGCAATGAGGTCTTGTTAGCTTTATTATGATTGTTAGCTTTATTATGATTGTTATCTGGTGTGGTTGGGCACACTATATCTTATTGTATATCCTCGTTTATCTATAAATAAATTAGTGCGTGCTCCATTAGGGTTAACACCTTCATTAAACCTAATATTGTCATATTAACATGGTATCAGTGCCACCATCACCGGCAGCTCCTCTTTGACTCCAGCCCTAGCCGCCGACCATCCAAGCCACCTCCATCAACACCAACATCACCACCACTAGTGCCGACATCCACCCAAAACCCTTCCATCGTCGTTGAAACCCCCTCCAACCACCACGACCTGCACCGAAACCCACCCAAACCAGTACCACCAGCGCCGACATCTACCAAAGCCTTCCATCGTCGCCGAAACCCACCTCAGCCTCCACCACTAGTGCCAAAACCTCCCAAACTAGTCGCCGCCACCTAAACAGTTGCCAAAACCCATTGAAAACCACCAAATTGTCGCCGCCAGTCACAGATTGTGTCCCAAAAATAGTCGCCGACCATTTAAACCGTTGCCGAAAACCTAGCCGAGTCGGCAAAAAATTCACCGAAAAAGTCGCCGGCCACCCTAACCGGTCCTGGCAGTTCTTTTTTCCTTTTACCTCACTCCGTCCCTTCATTCATCCGTGCAATGGCTTGCTTTTCATTCAACAAAAAGTTTTGTGTTGACCGATTTTTGTTGATGCAGTGAGAGTTGTCTATTCGTGGGCTGTCTGGTATTTGAACAAGAATGTTATCGGATGGCGGTAGGTTTGCTACCCGGACTTTTGGGATTGCTAAGTCTTTGACGGATACCGGGCGACCAATGAGAACTGAGGTGTTCTTTTCTTCTACTCGGCTTGTTGATGAGAAGCTTGATGGTGCTTTTGTTTATCCTTTGTGGCGGAAGAATGTGTTGAAATCCTTACAAGGCATGGAATTGGACTTCCACTTATTTGACGATGCCCCTGATCCTAGTTCTCCTATTTATCGTACCTGGGTACGAGACGATGCTCTTCCCTTTAGTCAGATTATGAATTCAATGGACCGCAGTGTCAAGATGTTGGTTGCAAGTGTTGATACGGTGAAAGAAATTTGGGGGGCTCTAGAGGATATCAATTCCTTCACAAATGACTTATCGCACCTGTATGATGTGATGCGAGGATTTTTTCGCTCGCAACGGGCTGGTCGTCCCTTTCAGAAGCACTTTATAAGCTTTAAAGTGCTTGCTGGCGAGTTCTATTGGCTTCTTCCATTCACCAGTTCTCTTAGTAAATTTTCAGTACAGCGGATGCAGATTCTAGTCATGTGTTTCAGTTTGGATTTTGAATATGACACAGCCCGTTCACAAATTCTTGTTTGAACAGACATTCCTACCTTATTTGAGACTTTCCGTCAGGTGAGTCATTCGATGCGTCGCGACGACACAAGGTCTACACCTGATGCTAGTGACCCGTTTGCCCTTGTTGCTTCTCGTGGTGGCAATGGAACTCGGGGCCGTGGCCGTGGTAGGGGTTGTGATGGAGGTCGAACTAGTGGGGGGTGCGAAGGAGGTGCTCGTGAGACCCGTTATTGCCACTACTATGGGATTCTAGAATATATTTGCAGTCAGTGTTATAAATTACATAGAAGACCATCCCCAGTAGCCAATGTTACTGTTAATTACTCTCAGGTAGACTCATCCTCCTCTTCTCAGAAGCAGCTTGTTGAGATGACCTCCGCAGAATATGAGCAGTATATTCAGTCTCAGGTTGCTAGTCCTCCCGCTCCCGTTGCTACTACCTTTGCAGGTAATCCTAGTGCTTGTTTGACGACTACTCCGTCTGCTTAGGTGATTGATTCAGGTGCCTCTTACCATATGGCTGGTTCTGCAGGTATTTTATCTGTCTATCAGGTGACTCCTAGACATCGCGGTGTTCTTGTAGCTAATGGATCTTTCTTACCGGTTAAGGGACGTGGAGTTGCTACTCCCACGTTGTCCTTAATCCTACCTAATATCTTCCATACTCTTGGGAATCCATTTAACTTGTTATCAGTCAGTCAGCTTACTAATGCTCTCAACTATTGTGACACTTTTTATCTTGATGGTTGTGTTTTTCAGGATCTTACGACGAGTAAGATTATCAGTAGAGGTCGAGTGTCTGATGAGCTATACTTGGTGGAGGAGGTGGTTGCTACGGCCTGCTCCGCAGTTTTCTCTCCCAGTTTTGAGGCTCATTGTCATTTGGGGCATCCATCTATGTCTTTATCCTACTTTTCGTTTTATTTCTAATATTGAGCGAGTCGTGTCAATTAGCAAAGCACCTGCATGCGCCTTTATTACCTCGTGTCAATAAACAATCTTCGGCTCCTTTCTCTTTAGTTCATACAGATGCTTGGGGGCCATGTCCAGTCGAGTTTGCTTTTGGATTCTGTTATTATGTCATATTTGTGGATGATTATTCTCGTGTGACTTTCTTATATCTTATGCGATATAAATCTGAAGTAGCATCTATTTTCTTCTCTTTTTGTATGGAAGTGCAAACCCAGTTCCAGGCTCTAGTTAAATGTTTGCGCAGTGATAATGGTGGCGAGTATCTTTCAACCTATCAAAAGACTTTCCTGTCCACACATGGCATTATATATCAGACTTCTTGCCCAGCTACTCCACAGTAGAATGGTGTCCTTGAGCGCAAGAAACGCTATATTATGGAAATTGCCGAGCTTTCTTGTTTCAGAAGCACGTACCTAAGAAATTATGGGGGCATGCTGTGTTAACTACTTGTTACTTGATCAACCGCCTCCCCTCCCAGGTACTTGGTGGCAAAATTCCGATGGCTGTCCTTTCTCCTGGGAAGAGCCTTTTCTTTCTACCATTGAGAATTTTTGGGTACCTTTATTATGTTCGTGTCACATCCCCAGCGGACGAAGTTAGATGCTTGGGCTGTCAAATGTATTTTTCTTGGTTATTCGTGTTAATATATATTCAGTATTAATATATAGAGTATTAATAATACCCTGTAGGGATGCCCACAGTATTTTCTGTAGGCTCTCATTACTTAATAAATACATGTGTATGTTTTATAATGAGAATACACACTTTCCTATATTCTCTCTTTTTTCTAATATGGTATCAGAGCCATATAATCCTAGCTTCCACCAAAACTAGCCGCCACTTAACCCTAGCTGCCGACCACCAGACCCTCGCCGTCATCCGTCGGCCCTTCATCCATCGTCGCCGACCCTCGTCGGCCTTCCCGGAGCTCATGCCGACCACCAAAACTAGCCGCCACCTAACCCTAGCTGCCGACCACCAGACCCTCGCCGTCATCCGTCGGCCCTTCAGCCATCGTCGCCGACCCTTGTCGGCCTTCCCGGAGCTCATGCCGACCACCGTCGGCTATCCCAGTAACGTGCGCCGACCCTCGTCGGCCTTCCAACCACTCCAGGGGTGACGACGACCTTTGTCGGACCCTCCTAGGGTGGTTTCGACCCCCGTTAATCCATTGATCTCCCTCGTCAACTCCTCCAAGGGTGACGACGACCTTCGTCGGACCCTCCTAGGGTGGTTTTGACCCCCGTCAATCCCTCAGGGAGGGAACGTCGCTTGCCGTAAGCCCATCTAGGGCCTTCGGTGACCCCTGTTGGCCCCTCTTGGGCCTGTGCCGACCACTGTCAGGCCTTCCTTTGCCTCTGACAACTACTGTTAGCCTCACCAGGGCTTGCGACAGACCCTGTAGACCACTGAAGGGCCTTCCTCTGCCTCCGACGACTCCTGTCAGCCTCTCCAGGGCTTGCGACAGATCCTGAAGGCCCTTCCTTAGTCACTTGGCTTGACTTTTTTCTCTCTTTCTCTCACTGCATCAGCCTGCCAGTGTAGCTCCATGGTGTCTGTGAGTTTGATGATGCTGTGAGGGTCCGATGTGGTTCTTTGTTATACCTCCGTGTGGATTGAGACTTGTGTTTTCTTTTGTGGTATTTTTTGGTCCCCTTTTTGGTGAACAAGGATGTTAGAGGATTCCGTGACCCGCGAATCTCAGGTTAAAGCTGGTCGGTAGCGTACTACAAAGGTGTTTTCGTCATCCATATGGTTAGTTGATCATCGACTTGATGGCACCAATGGTTGTGTTATGGAAGAAAAGTGTTCTTAAGTCTCTACAAGGCATGGAGTTGGATTCCCACCTGTTTGATGATCCTCCATCACGAACATCAGCGACTTTTCGGACTTGGACCCGGGATGCTGCCCGAATATTTAGTTAGTTGCTCAACTCGATAGATCCTTCTATTCAGGCTTTGGTGGCAAACACTAATACTGTGTGAGAGATCTGGCCCTCGTTAGAATCCATATATTCGGCCACTAATGATCTCTCCCGCCTATGAGATGTCATGAAAGGTTTCTTTCACTCCCAGTAGTCCGAAAAGCCTCTTCAGGATCATTTTATGCAATTCAAGATTTTGGCTGATGAGTTTGTTTGCCTTTTCTCGTTCACAATTCAGTTGTCTTAGTTTCAG